>BQNB010005804.1:35532-100401 GCA_026074375.1 Tanacetum coccineum | reverse complement strand
GATAGGTGTTTTGAAAGCTGTATGAAAAGCCCACAAGGCGTCATCTAATTTATCGGCCCATCTCGCCCGATGCTCGCCTACCGTCCTTTCTAAAATCCTTTTTATACCTATATTGGAAACCTCTACCTGGCCACTAGTTTGTGGGTGATATGAGGTTGAGAGCTTATGAGTAACGCCATATTTTTTTAAGAACATTAGAAAATTGGTCGTTACAGAAATGCATCCCTCGATCACTTATAATGGCCCGGGGAGTTCCGAATCTAGAAACAAGTGTTTTAAGAACTTAACCACAACTCGGGTGTCGTTCGTGGGGAGCGCTTTCGCTTCAACCTATTTAAACACATAGTCGACAACCATGAGAATATATCGGTTCCCTCTTAAAGATGGGAACGAGCCCATGAAATCGATGCCCCAGACGTCAAAAATCTCACAAATCTGAACAGGATTTTGGGGCATTTCGTCTCGCTGTGAGATTTTTCCCTGACGCTGAAATGAGTCATAGTGCATGACAAAGTCCTGGGCATTGCGATAAATGGTGGGCCAAAAAAACCGGAGTCAAAAACTTTTTTATCGGTGTAGTTCGGGCCATGGTGTCCCCCGGTGGGTCCATTATGGCAAGCTTGGAGAATATCCATAGCTTCTTGCCCGTCCACACACTGCCGAATAATCTGATCAACAAAAATCCAAAAGAGATAGGGGTCATCCCAGAAATAGTGTCGAATATCCTTTATGAATTTCTTTTTTTGCTGGGATGACATCCCTTTAACTAGCACATTCCCCACTAAGTAGTTTGCTATGTCAGCAAACCACGGGGGTTCATTATCGGGATTAAGAGATATCATATTAAGGGACTCGTGTGGAAAATTTTCATTTATTTCTATTCCAACACGATCATCTTGGTGAGGATTTTCCAATCTGCTTAAATGATCGGCCGCGAGATTCTCCGCTCCTTTTTTTATCACGAATTTCAATTGTAAATTCCTGGAGCAGGAGAATCCACCGGAGCAACCTCGGCTTAGCATCTTGCTTATTAAAAAGGTATTTTAATGCTGAGTGATCCTGGTATGTGCTTAATTATACATACCGTTTTCCATCAAAACCGGACTTAAATGACCAAAAACGTACCAAAAATACATTGTATTTGTATGTTTTCACTTATATTGTGCAGGTAACGGATAATCAAGAAAAGGACAAAATCGAAGCCAAAACAACAATAAACGAGCACGGAAACAGAAAGAGCGTGATGAAGTCAAAATCAAGTCAAAAGTCAACCCGTCAAAGTCAAAGGTCAAACCCAAAGCCGTAAACTGAAGAATACTTAATGGGCCCACCCGAACCCATCTAATGGGCCGGATAAGCCCATTAGTATATTGCACGAAGACCTTAAGCCCAAGTAAATTAAAATAGCCCAAATACCCATTATTTCTATAACCGGCCCAAACAACCCACCAAAAGCCCAACTATAACTTTGGGGGGCATTTCTGCCAAACCCTAAAAGTTATACACCACAAGGACGAATTATGTAATAACTCTATATAACTTTGGGGGGCAAAACTGCCAACTCCCAAAGTTATATCACCAAAAGGACCTCACATGCAATTACTCCATACAAGATGGGGGACTCAAGTTGACAAAACCTCAAACCTTCACCCTTGCACAACCTCCTTTCCCGCCATAAACCAACCCATCTCCATTGTTTACGCTTCCCTGTCCCCTCCTCCTCGTTTACTGTTCACCCCCAGCCAAAAACTCATTAAAACCCTTCCCCACCCCCACATGGCCTCTTGCCACCATGGCAATCCCCTAACAAACACACTGGGAAGAAAGTTTAAAGGCTAGGATTGCTTTGTGCTTTACCTCACACAACAAACACACATCATTCCTGTCTCAGCAAAGAAACACACTGGGAAGAGGACAAAAGACCAAAGAAGCCAAGACATAGATTTTTATATAAATAGGTTCATGTGTAAGCCATTGGGCTAAGCAGTTTTTTTTAGTTTCACCTAGTCTTAGTTTTAAGTCATCTTAAGTTATTTAAATTCTATGTCTTGTAAACAGTTTTTAGTATTAATAAAAATTCCAAGTTTTTTTTAAGTTAAGTTTTGAGTTCGACTTTTTCTTATTGTTAAAAGCTCCTCATAAGTTGTTTTAAGCTCTATTTAATCTTATAAGCTAGCTGTTTTAAGAAAAGTATAAAAAACTTAAGAAAATTTTATAAAAACCAAAAAAGAAATCACCCCTAATATACCACAGCTTCTTTTTGGATGATAAGCTAGATTTGGAAGAGCTTATAGACATACTATCTTGTCTTTTTGACAAGCTAGAGCTTGTAGAATACTCTATTTTGCCCTGTTTTGAGCAAGGGCTTGGTAAGTCTCACTTTTAAATTTTTGCTTATTTTTACTGTAGCATAGCTTATTTCTGCTTATTTCTTGTTTTTCTTGCTTATTTCAGTGTCTTATGCTTACAAGTGCTTGCTTATTGCTTGTTTATCTTTTATTTGAGTTTTTACTTTAAAACTGCCTTATATTGCTTTTATTTTGCTTATAGCTTAACTTGCTTATTTTACTGCTTATTTGATGTTTCTTTGTGCTCATTTTTACTTATCTTATCTTACTTGTCATCTATTTTCCAAAATCTTTGCTTAAATCAGCAAGAGTCAGTTCAAAATTTGATTTGAAAATCAGCTTTAAATTATCAGTTGTAAAGGTTAAAGGTTTGGCACCAGGCCCATAGTGGTCCAGTTAAGGTTAAAAACCATTCTGGTCCTGGCCCATCTTTGGAAGGCCTGGCTCTCTTTAAGGCTCTTTTGGATCCAATTTTTTTAAAAAGTTTTATAAGTTTTTAGTTATTTCTATTCTAATCATTTCCATGTGGTCTGATGAATACTTTTGGTCCAAAACTACTCGTCAACATAATACGCTTTGATGTATCATTGAAAAGCCTTGGTAATTCCTTGTTTTGGTGGCCCTTGTAAGGCTAAAATGCATTTAGTTAAGTATCGTTAAGTTACAGCGTGTTTGTTTGACAACGTTAGTCTAATCTGTTTTATCGCAAGTTTGTTTAAGGTCTTTTCATAAGACTCCAAAAACTGGCTAAGTTAGATCTGAAAATATCAGCACGTTAATTTTTTTTTAACTTCGCTGGTTGAATATAAGCTCATGGAGCCATTATTAATCGTTTATAAGCGATTAAATTGATGAGGAGTTGATTTGTGGGCGAGTTTAGTAATCCTCCCGTTGTCCTTTTTCCTTAACAAAAAACACAACAGCAGAATTGCTTGCTGGACAGCTTTTCTTACCCCCTGTTTAACTAGCTTATTTTAGTTTCAAAGTAGTTTCTAGTTGCAGTTTTTAGAAAGGCCTGAAGCCCCTCTTTAAGCTCATAGAGCTCATGCCCCATAAGATCTATTTGGTGCTAAAAATTATCCCAAACCTTGTCGCACTACCTCCCTGCTCCTAATTGCTACTGATAGATTCTGTTGACTCTGCTTTAGTTCGTTTATTTCTTGCTTATTTCTACTGCATTTGCTATTGAGGGTTAGTAGATAATCTATTTGCTGTTTTTTCTCAGTGTTTCAAGTGCGTAGTGGGCCTAGAATAACTGAACAGTTTGCGCCTTTTTCGTTTTACCTGCTTGCTTATTCCTTTGGGAGCTTATTTGTGTCTTATTTGCATATTAGTTTAGTGGCTTTTTGTTTAGCTTATCTGTTCATTTCATTAGCTTATTATGTCTTATATGCCCATCTTGACGTAATAGTCTAGAGTAAATTAATCATTTTGTCAAGACTTCAGCTTATGTTCCATGCTTATTGTTAGTTATAAAAATTTTGCTCCTTTTGTAAAGTTGCTTATTTTCATACTCAAATCTAAAACGATTTTACAAAAAACAATGACAAACACAAAAACGATTGGGATGAGGAAGCCCTCAAGGGTATGACAGGCTCGAACGTGACCTCAACCCAAGCAACGAGGGTGGGGGTCGGGGGGAAGGGGGGCGGGGGTATTGTAACCTAGGGGGCGGGTGTTTTCTATTAACTCAGACAACCACAAGAGTATCGCTCACAAGAAGCCTCATAATCTATACACGCGTAGATGATTTACCATTATTTAACCCGCGAAAACCAACAAACAATGAAAGCGTGAAGGAGCCCTTCTTAGCTCTAATAATCCCATTAGCCTTCATTCATTTATTTCTGTCCGTAAAGACTTAACGAATCTTGATTAACACTTTTATATCCCACATCAAACATTATTTTTTCTCTTAAAGAGCTTTTACATCACAGCAAAATTTTAGACTATCCGTTTTCGTCTTATACTCTTGCATAATTGTTGTTCCTGTTTCTATTTTTACTACCTATAACATACAACACTTACAATAATTCTTTGATAAAAACGAACAAAACTAAGTATTTTTTTATCTAATTATTTCAAACACATTACAATAAAAATCTAATAAAAAAATATATTCCTCTCTATACTTTTATGAAAATATTTTATTTTAACACGTATGACTTCAAGTTCTAGGGATAACACACAATAATAGTATATTCTGCTCCACACATCTCCCTAAAAGGTAGCGTGATCATTATTGGTTTTACGTTTCCAAAATTTCATCTTTTTTTAAAAGAACGGGATTGTTACCCGTTCACTGTTTTTTTTGTTTTAAAAGCTCAAATCAACCTCCGTTTTATTCGTCGATGTTCGTTAATTCTTACTTTTTTAGTCCAATTTAGAACCTATTAAAAGAAAAAAAAAATCATTTTTAGGGTAATTTTTGGAAAAGTTAGAGTGGTTTAGGTACAACATTTTTTAATTCCCGTTATCATTTTTAACTTAATTTTGTGCCTTTTTCCGTTTTTTTTAGAGTAGATTTAATTAAATTCCTCCGAGATTTATGAAAATCCATTCAAATCTCTTCCATTCAATCTGCTTAAGTCAATACCATCTCTCTCCGTCGTTCCATATTTCACCTCCTCGCGGGGGATAAACCGACCCCGTAATATTCTATACTACTTCCGGTTTCATTGATTTTGTGGATTTTTATCCTTTTTATATATTTATATTTATTTATATTTATATATATATATATAAAGGGTGTAATCCGTCTCTAATCAAAGCACTTATTTGATCTATTACAAGTACACAACCAAACACCTCACGAAATAGGAAGATGAAATCACTCAAATCACTCATCTAATCTATGTGGTAACATGTAACTAATTCGTTCAATTGCTCGGTCGTGACGAGTATTCTATCATAAGCTTGGCTAGGATACACATCTCCACCACTTAAGCCAAGGAGTAACAAGTTTATAAAGGTAAATATAAGTTTTTGTATGGAAAGGCATACGGTTGATCATTCTACAATCTTTCACCAGAAGTACCACTTCAACAAGGCAGCTGAAGCACACATACACACCTGGAATGCCAGGATAGACACGTGTGTTCAATCACATCCCCATTCGAATTTAACCAACGGTTAGGATGAAGAATGATATAGGGTAGGAACCTTCTAACTTTCACCAAAATTCGTAAACCAACGAGGCAGCTAAGACATGCATACATAGCCGTAACGACTGAATAGACATGCACGCTCGAACAAGTCCTCATTCGCGTAAAACCATCAGCTAATCATCAGGTGAGAGGGAAGTAAATTGTTGTTAAATAAAAATCAAGAAACAAATAGATTAAGCCTAAAGTACAAGTTGCTAGACACTTTTTCCTGACCATTACCATGATAAAGACACGACTATTTACAACGTCTTGATCATATATAAAAAACAACAACCTAAGTTAGCGTTCCCGTAATGGTTAACTTTCCAATCATCCCAAAACTTTACATACTCTACAAGGTAAGTGGTGATATCTTCCACTTTGTACAATACTCTACATCGTCGATTTGTATCAACGAATAATCGATCCTTTGTGTAATTCCTTTGGTTCTTGCTTTGCGAAACGATTATCTTTAAAATTTCCTTCTTTTTTGTTGCAATTTTTCTCATTTTTTCTTTTCAGTCTAACTATATACGAAACTCGAAGTAGTTTTACCGTTTTCATGATTTTCACCATCTTCACCATCATAATAATTCCAGATAATTCCTTTGGTAATTTATTCGTTCTTCGGTTTCACCAATAATTGTGACGGTAGTAAAATCACATGAGCTTTGATTACTAATATACATTTCCCATTGCAATTGCCCAAATTTCCAACCGCAACCCAAGATACAAAATGACACAAACTCGGGAATACAAACTTCTACACTTCAAGCAACTAGAAACTGTAAATTAACTTTAAATCACTAACAGGGTAGGTTAAGGTAAGGGTCTAACGAACAAATAGTTGGTTTAAATTCCTAAAGGATTGGCATCTACGGTTGTTCTACATGGATTCATCACTCAAAAGATTGAGAGTGGAAAAAGGTTTCAACGGGAGGTTAACTAACTAACCTGTGTAGTTAGTTAATATGCACATTTAAAGGCGATTTGGTGTTAATCCTAAAATTACCAATTTAAACAAGTTACTCCATCTAAATCCATAGTACTCATCACTGCGGTCTCGAGTGATATACCAAGCCAAGTTCTAAAGTCTACAACATCACCGACACACTCAATGTTATGGAAGTTGGTAAACATTTAAAACGGAAAAGGTAAATCCTCACAATATCGAACAAGGGTTATTGTGTGCAGGTTATTACAAGTAATTTCAACAAAAGTATGCTGAAATTTTTTAAATATGAGCTATGAAATTTAATCCTTTTATTGTAAAATTAGGACAGTAAACATTCTAATTCAATCCCCCTGCTTGAATTATACAACGTCACGTTGTACATATTAAAACATTAAAGACGGGAATTTAAAAAGAATTAAATGAGAAACGCCCTATATGTGCTCGGGTAAGATTCCCATAGTTGAGTTTTGTTTAGCCAAATTTGTGGTTGAACAAACCAGTCTTAAAGTTTCAGAGACTCCAACACTTTAGTAATCTCTAGATTTGTAGAATCTCTACCAACATCTTGATTTTCTTTCCACGAGGCGTGTGTAAATTCTCCAAAAAACAAATGAAATTCTTTCTTCCGTTAGTTGTTCGTTAGACCTCGAAATAATACCTAAAACTGTACAGAAGTCAGTACGCCGTATCTAATCCTCAGATATTCCTATTGATACATGTATACGCTGTATGCTTCAATAATACGTCGTTGATAAGTGTCAAATACACATAACCGTTAATACCTAAAATAAACCCACTTAACCCAAAACTACCAGAAAATGGCAAAAATATGCCTTGTATTTGTGATTTGTGGTCAGGTACGGAGAAACTCAAAAATCACATGAAAACCTCAAAAGCAAGCAAGCACAGACCAGAATCAGAAGAGTACAAGCCAAAGCCAGAAAAGTCAAGCTCATCAAAATCAGTCAAACAGAAAATTCATAGTCAGTCAAAGTGGTCAAACTAAAAGGACAAATCCTCAAAATGTTTCCACTTGGTCCCTTAACTCTCACAAAATCCCAAATGTCCCCTCCTCCCTGTTGGGCCCAGAAAGCTTAAATGGACTTTAAAAAACCCAAAAACCCAGACCCGATCCTAAACCCAAAACAAAGCCCTACTTCCCTTTCATATAAACCACAAGGGCCAAACTGAATATTTCCAAAGTTATTTAGAACTAATAAAGGAAAAGAGAAATACTATGGGCCAAATGTTAATATCTCAAAGTATACAGTTTTAACTGGTCGAAAACAGGGCGCGAAAACCCATTTTTACTGTTCACAATACCGCCACCACCCTTTTTTTACCTTGGGTCAAGAATTCCAAAGGGCCTTTTTTGGAATGGAGGGTCAAGAAGTCATTCATAGGAATCAAATCAATGCAATGGCCGGGTCAGAATCATAAATCAAGAGCAAATCAGTAGCTCAAGATCAAGCCTCAAGCCACGTCAACATGGCGAAAGCACAAATTTATGTGGTTTTACAGCTAAACTCCAACGCACAAAGGAAGCACAAGCAGTCACATCAAGAATACAGACTGGCAATCCTTTGTGTCACACAATATGATCAAACGGCTATTAATCATTTGAAAATGATTAGAAGATTGAAGGGATGAGATTAAGAGAGCAAGGCAAGAGGGTCTGGAAGCTTCACCAAACGGCTATAAATAAGCCTCACTCTTCACACACACACATCTAGTTTTTTTTACAAGTAGCTTTTAATTTATTATACGTAATTTTAAATTCTTACCTTAATGATGTTTAATTCTTGATTTTCCCTTAAAAGTAATGTAAGCAAGTTTTCTTTAATGAAATTCATTTCTCTGAATCTCATCCCAATTTCTTTTTCATAAGCTCTCTTAATTAGCTTAATTCTCTCAATAAGCTCTTTTCTCTATAAGCTGAAATAGAGCTTAATCCAAATTCATAATTAAGCCTTTCTAACTTAAACCAGTCTATAAATTACATTTACTATGGAATAGCATTGAATGAGCTATGGAAGGGGATTCTGACCTTGGAAGAGATCCCAAGGACTTATACCCTAGCTTATTAATAAGCTAGGGAGCTTGTAGCTGCTCTTAATTGAGACCTTTTGTTTAGCTAAAGGTTCAAGTAAGCTTCTCTTTTCCTTTTTCTCTAATTTTAGTTTAAAATACTTAGTTATAGATTATATTGCGTATTATTTATGCTTATATTGCTTATTCTCATTGCGTTATAGTACTTACTTTTGAGTATTTAGCCTTTAAATACCTTAGACATTCATTTGTTTTGCTTTTGATAGTTTAGAACTTTGTTTTTCATAAATTTGTCATATAACTCATAAAAAGCCAAAAATATTAGACTAGATTCTTAGATCTTGCATTATAGCTTAATTCAGTAGTGTAATTTTGCTTAAATTGGTTGTTAAAAGCTCCTAGTTATCTGGTTTCATAGCCTTGTAATTAGTTTTGCAAATTTAAAGCTTTCTAAAAAATTTCCTGTTCTAGTGTAACGGGGTTTTGGCATAAGCTAGTTTGACCATCTAAAGTCAATAATTTTGTGCAAAACCTTTTTAGTCAGCTTTGAATTTAGTTATAAACATTAGGAAATGAGTTTTCATGAATTAGATTTAAGAATTTTAAAGAATTTGAGCTTATATTAAATTTGACAGCACCAGGGGATTTTCCTTTGAAATTCACTTGTGCAAATTTTGATCTAAGCCCTCAAAGGCTTAGATCTTGCTTGCAACTTGTTTATACACTCTATTTGAGTGTGTTTAAGTGCAGGATTCCCTTTTGGAAACCTACACTTTTGGTTTGCACTTGTGCAAAGTGCAACAGTACTAACTTAAAGTTAGTACTGCCACTTTTAGCCGTATTTTTTAGTTCAGTATAAGAGTTCTTTAGGTTCTTAAATTCGTAGGATTAAGTTGAGGTCTAAGCTTAATATAGATTAGGTCTTAAAGTCACTTTCTAGCTTATTACATTACTGTATTCCTGCTGTCAAAAGTCTTCAAATAGAATAAAAAGCCAAAAACAGTATTAGAATTTTGGATTTTTAATTTGTTTACTAATATAGCTTTATGCTCTAGATTTTACAGCTTAAATAGATAGATTATAAGTAGATTAATAAGTCCTTAAAGTTTTAGAGTCTAGTTTAGCTTTTTGAGGTTTTTAGCTTATTTGGATTTTGTGCTAATTTGCTTATTTCCTGAGTTTGCTTAATTCATGCTTAGTTTTAGTAGCTTAAGAGGATTTCTAGCTTAGATTTCTTTGCATTTATAGATTAAGCACATCTTAAGCTTTCTAAATCACCTTTCCTTTTCCATTTTGAGCTTAATTTGAGCTTAATATAGCTATTTAAGTAAGAGTAAGCCACAAACCCCCTTTTCTGTAACAGCTTAGTAAAATAAGGCGTTTTAGAGAGCTATTCCTTAGTTTTAGGTAATCCCGTTTGTTAAAGTAGCCTTTTTTTTTAGTGATCCTTAAATTAAATAAAATCCCTAGTATTTAGTTTTATTTAAAAGTCAAAAAAATAAAAAAAATAACAAAAAGGTGTTGCCCACCCTCGAACCCACGACCTCCCACACACAACACATATACCTTAACCAGTTTGCTACATTAGCTCATCCATTCATATCTTGCAAAACTTAATACTAGTACACGTTGTTTTTCCTTTTATAAAAAAAACCAGTAGCTTATAATAAGCCTCATTTTGTAGGCTTATTCGTTAAGCAATTTAGCTTTTCTTATTTTTCTTGCATTCCTGTTAGTGTTTAAGTTTTAACCTGAATTTTTCAGATTTTTCTAGCTTTTATTTTATTTTTAATCAATTTTCGAAAGTTAAAATCTTATAAAATCAATAAAAAATAGAAAAAAAGTTTCAGAAAAATACAAAAAAATAATTTTTAGTTTTATAAAAAATAGCTTAAGGTTTACATCCAGTAAAATCATTTTACACTTCCTAGATTTTAAATTTTCATTGAGCTTTTATTTCTAAACTTTAAAATAGGATTGTAAATAATAAAAATTAAGTTAAAAATAGTTTTCTTTGACTTTTATAAATATTTTAAATTTTTCTAAGCTTACAAATTCATTTTTCCAAATTTTTTATACTTAATTGCTATCTTTTAAGATTTAATTAGATTCAATTAGTTTTTAATTTCATAATAAAATGCAAAAAAAAAATCAAAAAAATGTTTTTCTTTTTCCTAAAATTTTCTTTTGTCTTATCTTAGGTTTAGAATTTTAGTTTACATTTTTAGGTTAATTTTAGTTTACTTGCTTAATTGTCGCTTTAAATTCGTTTCCCGGTATTTGTTAAGTGCTTTAGTTGTTTGTTTTTATTAGTAGTTAAAGAAAACCAAATCAATCTTCGCACACAAATAAAAGCAAGTTACAGACCCATTCAAATCAAAATCCTATATCAAGCATGTTTCAATTCCTTAAATCATTGGGAAAACACTCGGGAAATCATACATTCCGTAAGATACGTATAATAATATATATATATATTTTAAAGAGTAGACCTTATTCCTAAGGAATTTTCTTAATTGCTCTTGTTGAAATATTATATTATATTTTAGTATATTGTATACCGTATCAAATTTTTGGCGCCGTTGCCGGGGAATTGAGTTAACGAATCTCTCGTTTTGTGTTTGTTGATAAGATTTGAAGATCCTTTCGTCCTCGAAAGTTTCATTTTTGTTAAAAATTTTCAAAAATCCAAAAAAAATCATAAAATATAAAAAGTAAAAAATATTTTTCTTTTCTTTCTAGTATAGCTATCATATAAAAAACACAAAAAAATCAAATATAAAAAATGTCCTTTAAAAAAATAATAAACAAAGTTGGTAATCGAACACCAACAAATAATATCTTCAATTGAGATATATCATAAATAAGTACCGGTGAACATAAACAAAGTATTCCCAAATTCGAACCAAAGATTTAACACTTGCCAATTTGGTGTCTCTACAAGTACGGCCACCTTAAAAAAATTTTAAGTGCTAGCCTGTGAAGTATGTTGATTATTTGGTTTAAGTCTCTTTCGTGTAACCAGATAAAATTTGTAGTTGCTAAAAAATTAAAAATCCAAAAAAATTAGTGTAAAATTTTTCTTTTAATTCTAGATTTTTCCTTTTTAAGTGCATGCGCACTCGCTCGCAAACTCGTAACCGTAACCGTCGTCAACAACAACAAACCCTTCCGGTTGTTGTTGAACCTGTAATATAGAAGAGCAATTCGGACCCACCATAGTTTGCGATGGCGGATCGAACTATGAGGAATTACTCCGTCACCCACCGAGGGGTTACATAGAGGCTATGTTTTACCCAAAATCAATGCGATCATTTCGAGAACAAAAACAAATTTCGCTTCATTGGTTTCAATCGAACCCGTTCATGGTTAGGAAAACTGAAATTCCTCATGCTCATATAATAGTTTTCAAAAGATCACTTCCGACCTCAACGTTATAAGAATTGCCTAAGCATGTGATTAAGCTCATGATGTTTCCTTATTCGCTCCGAAGGGAGCCGCTAAAACTTGGTACGAGAAAGAACCTCTGAATTCAATTTTGACTTGGATGATCTTCTTTACCAAGTTTCGTTTAACCAATTTTTTCCCCACCTTCAAAAACCACTCACCTAAGAACAAAATTTCTCGTTTTTCACAAGAATTCGATGAATCTTTTAGTGAAGCGTGGGAACGTTTTAAGGGTATGCTTAGATCTTGCCCTCACCACGGATTTTCGGAGTTAACTCAAGTTGATACCTTTTATAATGGTTTAACCAACAACAAGAACTCCTAAATTCCGCGACAGGGTGGTTAATTTGTTAATAATACTACATAGAAGCTTTAATAAAATTGAAAATAAGGCAAAAGGTGCGCTTATTCGAGAAACAAAACAAAATGCTTCTAAGTTACTTCTAGGAACCTGTAGCAAAACGGATGAACGAATTGACAAACTTGCGGATCAACTTTCGACCTTAGTCGAGATTGTTTCTAAAAAGGTTGTTACTCCCGCACCGGTTAAGGCGGTTGAGAAAATTGTGTTACTTGTGGTGGAGCTCAAGCATGGTATAATTTGTCCGCTATCCGATAATAACCAAAATGTTTGAGCAACCAGGAACTTAATAATCAACAACCCCCCCGAATCGAGTTATAATCAAATGGCACCAGACCACCTGTATTTGCGCCCGGTGCAAAATCAAAGTCAAAATAGGAAATATAACAATCAGGGTCAAGAATAATTTCAATCGAGGGAACCATTTTCAAAATCAAGTTTTCAAAATCAAGTTAAACATAGCTTCGAATTTTCAAACAAGTTTTCAAAATCAACCGTTTCCAAATGCCTAATAATCAAGTGCACGATTTTTCAAAAGATTTTTCGAATTAACAAAGAAGTCTATTATCAAACATTAGGAATGTGCAATACCAAATCACTCTTCGATAAAGAGAGAGTTAAAGAATGAGATTCAACACCACCCATTAAGCATCAACAACCGCTTTGATGAGTCAAAATAATGCTTTTCAAAACACTTGCAGAATAATCTCAAACCATGTTAAATAGTTTCTTTCAGCCCACCCTTCCCTTCGGTACCTTACCGAGTATACGTTCCTAACATCGAAGGGATTAGCTGAAAAGCAATCACTACCCGAAGTGTGTACTTACGCGGACCCCCTCGAATCCAACTAAACCTTCCCCAAAAAGGTAAGTGAACGAGAGACCGAGGAAAAACGATGAAGCAAAATAATTTCCAAGAAGTACCGCTCAATCCCACCTCCGGTTGTCCCTAAAACAATTTCGTAACCCGAGATTCCGAAGACTTTACCAAAATCGACTCCGATACCGGAACCCGAGATTCCGAAGACGGTACCTAAAGCAAAACATTCCTTTAAACCCTTTACCCTTCAAGACGAGACAATCAAAAAGAACGAGAAAAGCGACAAAATACCAATAAGAAAAGATTTTTCAATGTTTTCAAGATTGGCGTTTTGATATAAGTTTTGCGAGCTTTTTCCTAATGCTGAGATTTGCTCCCACGATTAGGATTGTAATGAATAAAGAAAAGTTGCACGAATTAGTGCGAAAATCCATTGAAACGGAGAATGCTCGCAATGCACCTTAAAAAGCTTCCCGAAAAGCTAGAGATCTGGGTAAATTCCTTACTTCTTTGGAACCGGAATGGAGATAAGCTAATCGCCTTGGCCGAATCTTGTGCATAGCATAAATCGCATCCCCTTTCGATTGGAAAAAAACTTTCGTTGCCCGAACTTTCACCAACTCGAATGTTTTAAAGAGTTAGCGGACCGAAATCCATAACTTACCATAAGGGATTACCGAAGACGTTTACGTTAAAGTTGAAAATTCCACGTCCTGCCGATTTCCCGTAGTTGTCGACTCGAAGCTTATCCCCGATAACGTCTTATACTTGAAGTCATTTTTGAAAACCGGTCCGTACCTTAATTACTTTATGAAGAGAAATCACTCTCCGCTTGATAACGAAGCCGTTTCACTTTTATTAGACCAATCCCAAGAAATACTCCTCTACGAAGACAAATCGGTAAACCACATTGACTCCCTTGACGAGAATTTGTGAGGAGTATGTTTCCAGGAATTATTAGGATTTCCCTAGTGAATGATTTTTCAAAGTGCAATCCCACTTCGACGTTTGAGCCTTTACTCTGAATTTACTTTGGAAGAAATCATGCGTTCTTTATGACAAATCAATTTCATTAGAAAGTGATTATGATGATTGTGATCTGGAAGAAGATATTTGTGTGCTTGAACAATTGTTAAATGATGACCCGTTTCAACTTCCTCCGATGTCCATTAAACAAAGTAAAGTTAGTGTTATTTAATATTAAATAAAAGTGTTTATGAACCGAGCAAATCTTCAATGAAGAGCCGCCGAACTTGAATTAAAGATTACCATCTCACTTAGAATTTCCTTTCTTGGAAAAAACGATAAGTTACTCGTCTCATAGCACAAGGTTTAAAAAACATCAAAAAGAAGCCCTCATATAATATTCTAAATCTCATAAACGTGTTATTGCTTAGAAAATAACCGATATCAAGGGTATCGACCCTCGTTTTTGTACTCATAAAATTTTGATGGAAGAAGATTGTAAACCATCGGTGCAAAGTCAAAGACGGTGAACCGAAAATATTCATGAATGTCAATAAGAAGGATGATTAAACTTCTGATGCCGAATGATATAAGATTCAACCCGAATCTTCCGACACCCCTGGTTATCCAATTCATTTAGTGTTTCCTAAAAAAGGAGAATGACCGGTCCTGCAAATGAGAAAATGAATTAATACTACGACGTCTATTCCGATGGAGAGTATGTATCGATTATAGGAAAGCTTACGAAGTGACTCGTAAAGATTCATTTTCCCTCCCTTCATGGATCAAAAGCTAGAACGTCTAGCCGCAATGAATCTACTATTGTTTCTTAATGTTTTTCATGTATTTTAATTCCAAAGATCCTCATGATCAAGAAAAAATGACTTTTACGTGCCCGTATGGTACTTTTGCTTATCGTCGTATGCCATTTGGATTATGTAATGCTCCTGGAACCTTTCAACGTTGTATGATGGCGATTTTTCACGATATGATAGAGAAGACTATGGAAGTATTTATGGATGATTTTTCCGTTATTGGAGATAGTTTTGATTCATGTCTTTCTAATCTTGAACAAATGTTAAAAAGATGTGAAGACACAAATCATGTCCTTAATTGGGAAAAATGTCATTTCATGTGTAAAGAAGGTATTGTTTTAGGTCATAAGATATCAAAGTTCGGAATAGAGGTCGACCGAGCAAAAGTCGACGTGATTGCTAAACTCCCTCATCCGACTACCATTAAAGGAGTTTGAAGTTTTTCCAGGACATGATGGAATTTTACCGTCTTTCATTCATAGACGTTCCAAGATTCTTTCTAGACCAATAACTCACCTTCTCGAAAAAGACACACCGTTTGTATTTTCTCAAGATTGTATCAATGCTTTCGAAACCCTTAAAAAGAAGCTTACCGAAGCTCCGATCTTAGTTGTCCCGGATTGGAACCTACCTTTTGAATTAATGTGTGATGCAAGTGATTATGCGATTGGTGCGGTTCTTAGACAACGTAAGACGAAACATTTTCAACTGATTCATTATGCTAGTAAGACGATGACCGAAGCTCAAATTCATTACACTATAACGGAGAAGGAGATGCTGGCCGTAGTGTATGCTTTTGAAAAGTTTCGGCCATATCTTGTCTTATCAAAAATCTTGTTATACATGACCACTCTGCATTTGAAATACCTCATGCACAAACAAGCATTCCATGCAAGTGCTTCGATGGGTTACTTTACAAGAATTTCGATATCACCATCTCGACAAGAAAAGGAAGTGAAAATCTAGCCGCTGATCATTTGCAAGACTCGAGAATCCTCAACAAAGACATTTGAAAACAGAAGACATTCACGAAACACTTTCTCTTTGAGAAACTCTTGGAGTTATATCAAACGGAAGTACCTCCATTTTTCGATTTTGCAAATTACCATGCGGGGAATTTTAATCATAAAAGGAATGATCCAACTCAACAGAAAGAGGAAAATTTTTCAAAGATGTAAACATTATTTCTGTTATGATCCTTTCCTTTTCGTATTTATGCGATCAAATCATTCGAAAGTGGTGTATCTGGACACGAAGCTCTTGAAATCCCAAGGCCTTGTCCATGAAGGACCCACCGGGGCCATCATAGGCAATCTCACCGCTCGAAAGTAATTTTGATGCCGGATTTCCTTTTGGCCCACATATCTCGAGAGCTCAAAATCGATGAATCAAAATCTTGTGATACCGTGCCAACACAAGGCAAAATTTCTCATACTGAGGAAATGCCATCAAAACGCTATCCATGTTTAGTGAAATCTTTGACATTGGGGTAAAAAAAAATTTTGATTTAAATGATCTTTTCCATCATCCAAAGAGAATAATTATATCCTTGTACAGTCCGACAATCTTTCGAAATGGGTTGAAAGACGAAGGCGCTCCCACTACCCTTCACAATAACGATTGCACATGTATTGGTAAATTTTTCTAAAGTCTCTTTTGCTTGTTTTGCTATCTAATATAAGAAATCAACAAGCGTATGGGTGTGTTGTGTGCAGAATTAGACTAACCTAAACTTATAATGAGACCTATTATTAGATACCGATTTGGAACAACCGAGAGCTATAATAAGCGATCGTATGACCCTACTTTTGTAATAGATCAATTTTGTCAAAGTGATTCTAAATATGGAGTCCACACATCCGTTTAGCGACCGCTTACCATCCTCAAGAGTGTCAAGTGGAGGTCCAATCGTGGGTCTTAACTATTCTTGAAAGAACGATAGGAGAAAACCGTGCCTCCTGGTCTGACAAGCTAGACGATGCTTTGTGGGCCCATCGAACCGCTTTTCAAAACACCCGATCGTATGCACACCTTATACAGCTCAATTTATGGAAAGTCTTGTCATTTACCAGTCGAGTTAGAACATAAAGCGTATTGGGCTCTTAAGCACATAAATTTCGACATCAAAACCGCGGTGGTCATCGAAGCTGCAGCTAAATGAACTATTACCGAGCTTCGAATCAAGCTATAGAATATCATTAATCTACAAGGAGAAGACGAAGAAACTTCACGACTCAAAGATCAAGAATTGAATCTTCAATGTTGGTGATCAAGTTTTACTCTTTAACTCCCGGTTAAAGATATTCTCTGGAAAGCTTAAAACTCCGTGTCAGGACCTTTCACTATTGCTCAAGTTTCCCTATACGGAACAGTGGAATTATCTCAACCCGATGGCCCAAATTTCAAAGTTAATGGTCACCGTGTGAAACATTACTTCGGAGGGGACATACCACCCAAGGTAGTCCCGGATCTCCATACTCTCCCTAAGGACAACTAAATTCAGGGATCGAGTCGAGCTTGTGACTCGGTGACCAAAAACAAGCCGCTTCGTGGGAGTTCACCCCATACTTATCTTTTCTATTTTCTTATCTAATGTGTTGTGTTGAGAGAGGCTTGTACTCTTTCCGATTTCTCGATGTTTGTTGCTTGTTTGGTTTTGTGATTTTTATAGGATCGAACCAACAATTTCTGAAGACTCTCGTGTCCGGTTGATTTGTCCCGTTCTACTCGAGCTTCTCATCCTTTGTGTAGAATTAGTTTGGGGAGATCCATATCCTTTCATCATTATCGATTAACGTCTATCTTTGCATACTTCATAAATGGCTTAGATTTACATAGAGAACCACGACTTTAAACAGTGAGACAATGTTTTGTTTTAGTTTGGGGAAGGGAATCTATCGATTTGATGTTGCTTGCTTATTGTTTTGTTCTCACGTACCCGTTTTCCCACAAAAATAGCAAAAAATTTAAATTTTTAGTCATATAAAAAAAAATTAATAAAAATAAAAATAAAAAAAATTAAAAAAAATAAAAAATAAAAAAAAATTAAAAAAATAAAAATAAAAAATAAAAAAATAAAAAATAATAAAAATAAAAAAAATACAATATAAAGTGTTAAGACAAAAAATGAAGGTTTTTCCGTGGTAAGAAATAGAAAAGTAATATTTTGACCCGACGTCACTGTAGAGTATCTAAGCTTTCCTGCCCTAACATTAATGATAGAAAATTTGTGCTAGTCTCATGTAGACTTTAAACATGCTAGACTTGAATCATTAGTAAATGAAGACTTGTGCTAATCTCAAGTAGATTTTAAATTATGGCCAGTTTGGAATTTTATATAGGGTAAGTGTTTCCGAAATTTCTTTCTTAGAGATTTTAAATTGCGAAGAACAAGAAATGATAGTGTTATTTATAAGTTATGACATTAAACGTAGAATAGTTGGTTTTCTTTCAAGCTCATAAGTTTTAATTGTGGCTTTTTCTCCCATTAGTTTGTTTCACCTATATATAAATGTTTAATAAATAGAGTTGTATGGTTTTTTTGTTTAGATAATTAGCTAAATAGAAAGTTTTCTTTAGGTCCTTTGTAAGTAGATATACACATCAGGAATACTTAATTTGGCATACTATATGTATCACATTAGCAAATATTTTGCTTATTCCTTAAAGAGCCTTAGGGTATATGGGATAAGTAGAATTCAATAATAATCCGAGACTGATAAAAGTTTGCTGTATCTTGCCGGACTAACCACAACCGTGTACAAAACCTTCTTAAATAGGTCCAAAGGAATTACCGAAGTCAAATATGTTTTGCTACCATCTTGCGGACAGGCGTGCCGATGTTGTAGCCTCTAAGATGAACAGAGGAACAATAAGTTGCTTAATTTTTGTCTTACTTTGTGTCTCTAAAAGAGCCTTCGGTATATACCATAATGTGCCTGTGCGTTAAGTAGCCTAATTAAAAACCGAAACAAAATTTTTGGTTGCCTCGATGTGGACTTTAATCTTGATGACAGTTGAGCTTTGAAAGGGCAGGAGCTAATTTATTGCTTCTTAACCATTACGCTTAATTTTTGGAATTAAAAAGTATCGAACACAAGTCTTAAAGAGCCTTCGTATATGACTTAAGTAAAATCTCGAGATAACAAAAGTAGGATTTGTGAAGGAAAGTAAGTACACAATTAATATTTATGATAGTGTTATGTCCTGACTTGTAATTAACAAAGATCTGTTTTTAAGCTTAGCAATGGGAAAAAGTGAAAAAATCGGAGGATGATGAAGTTTATCTTTTAGACCTTAATTGTGCTTTTAGTTCTATGATCCTTAAAGTTACCAATGAGCAATGAAACAATACATTATGTCAACAACAAAAAAGTTGTATTAGGTAGTTAATTATCAAGAAAAATCATAAAAAGAGCAAAATCTTAGAAAAAGGGAATCGTGTGTTTTAATAACTCGTATCTCTTAACACTCTCACAAAAATCTTTGCTATTTTTCAAGGTTTGAGTTTGTAAGTTTCGAGTATTTGGATATAAGCATTGTGATATTGCGTGGGACACGCAATCGTTTAGATTTGGGGAATTTTGATAATGAAAATACACATATCCGTTAATACCTTAAAATAAACCCCAATTAAACCAAAACCCCCAAAATGCAAAATATGCTTGTATTTGTGTTTTGTGTGTGCAGGTACGGATATATCAAAAATCACATGAAAACCGTCAAAAGCAAGCAAGCACGGACACGAGAACAGAAGAGTACAAAGCCGAAGCCAGAAAAGTCAAGCCTTAGTCAAAATCAGTCAAGAAAAGTCAAAGTCAGTCAAAGATGGTCAAACTAAAAGGACAAATCCTCAAAATGTTTTACTTTGGTCCCTCAACTCTTACAAAAGTCTAAAAATGTCCCATCCTCCCTTGTTGGGCCCAGGAAAGCTTAATGGACTTTTAAAAACCCAAAAACCCCATATATAACCCGGAATCCTAAAGCCCAAAAACAAAGCCACTCGAAAATTCCCTTTAATATAAACCACAAGGGCCAAACTTGAATATTTCCAAAGTTATTTATAACTAGAAAAAGGAAAAGAGAACACAAGGGCCAAATGTGTAATATCTCAAAGCTATAACAGTTTTAACTGTCAAAAAAGGGCGCGAAACCCTTTTACTGTTCAACCCTCTTCTACAATGATTATATATTATTCGTTTAAAGGTAGCATTATATTTATCCCCGTTTTTTTACCTTGGGTCAAAATCAAAGGGCTTTTTGGAATTGAGGGTCAAGAAGGTCAATTCATGGAATCTACAATGCAATGGCAGGGTCAAATCAGTAAATCAAGAGGCAATCATTAGCTCAAGATCAAGCTCAAGCCACGTCAATCATGGAGAAAGCACAAATTTATGTGGGTTTTACACTAAACTCACTCACAAAGGTAGCACAAGTTGTCACATCAAGGGGGGGGGGGGGGGGGGGGGGGGGGGGGGGAAGGGAAGCTTGCAATCCTTTGAGTGCACACAATAAGATCAAACGCTATTATTCATTTGAAATGATTAAAATTGAAGGGATGAGATTAAAGGACGTGGCAAGGCAAGGAGGGTCTGAAGCTTCATCAAACGTTAAACTAGAGCCTCACTCTCACACACATACACATCTAGTTTTTTTACCCAGTAGCTTTAATATTAGTTGTATCTTAAATTTAAATACTTACGCTAATGGATCGTTTTAAATCTTGTAATTTTCCTTTAAAAGTATTGTAAGCAAGTTTTCTTTTAATGAAATTTAGTTTTTCTTAATCTCTCCCAATTTTTTTTTCATAAGCGCGCTTAACTAAGCTAAATTCTCACAATAAGCTCTTTCAGTCTATAAGCTGAAATAGAGCTTAATCAATTCAGAATTAAGCCTTTCTAAACCTTAAACCAGTCTAAATTACATTTACTATGGAATGCATTGGAATTGAGCTTTTGGAAGGGGATCTTAACTTGGAAGAGATCCCAAGGACTTATACCCTAGCTTATTAATAAGCTAGGGAGCTTGTAGCTGCTCTTAATTGAGACCTTTTGTTTAGCTAAAGGTTCAAGTAAGCTTCTCTTTTCCTTTTTCTCTAATTTTAGTTTAAACATAACTTAGTTCAGATTATATCTTATTATGCTTATTTGCTTATTCCTCTTTGCTTTTAGTACTTCTTGTGATTAGTTAGCTTAAATACTTAGACCATACATCTGTTTTGCTTTTGATAGTTTAGAACTTTGTTTTTCATAAATTTGTCATATAACTCATAAAAAGCCAAAAATATTAGACTAGATTCTTAGATCTTGCATTATAGCTTAATTCAGTAGTGTAATTTTGCTTAAATTAGTTGTTAAAAGCTCCTAGTTATCTGGTTTGGAAACCTACACTTTTGGTTTGCACTTGTGCAAAGTGCAACAGTACTAACTTAAATATACTAACGGCCACATTTAGCCTAGATTTTTAGTCTAATATAAGTAGGTCTTAGTTCTTTAAATTCAGTGGATTAAGTTAGGTATACTTAATATAGATTAGGTCTTAAATTTCACTTTCTATCTTATTAGCATTACTTATCTTTGCTGTCAAAAGTCTTTCAAAAAGATAAAAAGCTAAAAACAGTACTTAGGAATTTTAGGATTTTAATTTGTTAATTTAGCTTATGATTCTAGATTTTACAGCTTAAATAGATAGATTATAAGTAGATTAATAAGTCCTTAAAGTTTTAGAGTCCAGTTTAGCTTTTTGAGGTTTTTAGCTTATTTGGATTTTGTGCTAATTTGCTTATTTCCTGAGTTTGCTTAATTCATGCTTAGTTTCAGTAGCTTAAGAGGATTTCTAGCTTAGATTTCTTTGCATTTATAGATTAAGCACATCTTAAGCTTTTTAAATCACCTTTCCTTTTCCATTTTGAGCTTAATTTGAGCTTAATATAGCTAGTTAAGTAAGAGTAAGCCCAAACACCTAGTTTCTGTAACAGCTTATTAATAAGCTGTTTTAGAGCTTATTACTTAGTTTTAGGTTAAGTCCTGTTTGTTAAATTAGCTTATTTTAGTGTTCTTATTAATCCCTAGTATTTAGTTTTTCTTAAAAATCAAAAAAATAAAAAAATAACAAAAAGGTGTTGCCCACACTCGAACCCACGACCTCCCACACACAACACATATACCTTAACCAGTTTGCTACATTAGCTCATCCATTCATATCTTGCAAAACTTAATACTAGTACACGTTTTATTTTCCTTTTTATAAAAAAAACCGTAGCTTATAACGCAATATAGGGCTTATTCCGTTAAGCAATTTTTTGCATTTTTATTTTTTCCTTGCAATTCCTGTTAGTGTTTAATTTTAACCTGAATTGTTAGAATTTTTCTAGCTTTTTATTTATCAATTTTCGAAAGTTAAAATCTTATAAAATCAATAAAAAATAGAAAAAAGTTTCAGAAAAATACAAAAAAATAATTTTTAGTTTTATAAAAAATAGCTTAAGGTTTACATCCAGTAAAATCATTTTTACACTTTCTAGATTTTAAATTTCATTTTTGAGCTTTTATTTTAAACATTAAAAATAGGATTTTAATAATAAAATAGTAAAAATGTTTCTTTGCTTTTATAATATTTTAGATTCTAAGCTTAAAAAGCATTTTTCCACAATTTTTAGTACTTAATTTCTGCCATCTTTAAATTTAATTAGTTTAAATTAGTTTATTGTAATTCATAATAAATTCAAAAATAATCAAAAAATGTTTTTCTTTTTCCTAAAATTATTCTTTGTCTTATCTTAGGTTTAAATTTTAGTTTATATTTTTAGGGTAATTATTTAGTTTACTTGCTTAATGCCGCGTTTAATTTCGGTCCCGGTATTGTTACGTCTTTAGTTTGTTTGTGTTTACTTAGTAGTTAAAGAAAACCCAAATCAATCTCGAAACTCCATTCAAATCAATATCCAATATCCAACGAGGTTATTAATTTCTCAAATCATTGAGAAAACGACCCAATTTAAAAAGAATTAGAATGAGAAACTCCCCTGATATTTGCTCGGTAGATTATCCAAGTTGCGTTTATGAGCAAGATTGTGTGTTGAAAAAGTGTCTGAATCTTAGCACAAACAACACACACACATAGAATTCTAGAAAATATGCATTCCACCAACTTCGTCGATATTTCTTTCTCGAGGTCTTGTATAAAATATAAGTGCATTCCTATCTTGGTACCTACGATTAATTTAAACTAAACTAAACAAACTAATTACGAATCAGTCTTGTGGATACGGCATATCAGGTTAGTGAATACGCCGTATTCAAAATTTGACAATAATGTTTTTAAAGTGCAATAAAAATAAAGACTGATAACGTCCAGACAATCAATACGCTGTATGGTATGGAGCGGATACGCAATATTGATGTTTGGGAAGACAGACTCGATAACAAAATTGAATAACAATCAAGGTTGTCTCACGGCAAGCACTTTTGTTTACAGAATAGTCTTTAAGTTAGACTTGCCCCAATTTAATCCCATCCTTATAAAACAATTTGGGGTCGAACGGGATGCCAAATGGCACATACAAATTCTTTATTAGGAAAATGAATGACATCCCTTTGTAAAGATAATTCCAATTCATGATAGTAACATTTAATTCCTTGATAAAAGTTTCAGTTTTAAAAAATTTATTAAATGTATCATGACTTGTTTCCAAAAGCTTATTTGACCCATGTGCATAGGCACCAACATCGGTATTTATTACATCAAGTAACGGTTTGACAGATAAATCCCCTGAAGAGTGTTCAATTTTGACTTTATCATTATCATTGTCCTTATTCGTTTTTAATTCATCGGGATAAATTACGTTAAAAGGAAATAGATCATTAAAGTTTAAAATGTTTTGTTCCTCTTCATCACATTCGGGCAATGATGTTTCATCTTTCAAATTAAATTCATCGATATGTTGAGGGTTTAAAATTGGTTGAGTTAATAAATCTGATTTGGACGTATGAGCATCATTGTAAACAATGGCTGGAAATTCATTCTCGAAATCTTTAAAGAAGTCTAAATCATCAAAATAACTGACCGTAGGCTTGGGTGATGTAAACAAAGGCATATTGACTTTATCATCATCATTTTTTGAATCAGTTTTTAAATCATTGACATAAATTATTTTGTAAGAAAATGAATTTTTGTCAAAAATTATCGTGCAATCTTCATCGTCGGATTCGTCAAATGATATTCTAAAGTCGATTTTATTGTTGTTAAGAGAACTTACCGTAGACTCACACGAGAGTGCTGCTTCAGATGTTAATGTGTCGTTAAAGACTATAGATGGGAATTCAGTTTCAACTGATCTGAGGTCGTGAATGTCTTCATTATCCCAGATCTTACCATACGTAGCAGTTTCCCAGTTATACACCTTACCATGCCTACGAGCTTTTTCTTCCTCAAGCCTGATATACTCCTCCATAGTAATGTTGGGGTCGTCTATTTTAACATGTAATAAATTCGCTAGGAAAGAAAATTGTCAAATAGCTTAATACGCCGTATTCAGTTAACTGAATACGCCGTATTGATGATAGAGTCGAATACGCTGTATTGGTTAGAAAAAAAATTATACGCCGTATCCAATAAATTAAATACGCCGTATTGGTTTAAAAAAAAAATTCTACAGCGTACTTTGAATAATGCGAAACACACAAACACACAATATACAAAAAATATACAATGCAGAAAATTAAACACACAAAACAAGCACACAAATATGCAAATTAATCTAAGCTACACTAATCCTAATGGTTAGATCTAATCTAATGTTAAAAATTAAAATATCAAAATAAAAATCAAGATAAATTTTCACTCCCCGGCAACGGCGCAAAAAACTTGATGTGCTGTCGTTGTATGGTATATTTTAGATGATTCAAGTTTTAAATTTATATTTTGTACGATAACAACAAACAACACTTTACCGGGCATTTGCACCGATCGGTAGTCGTTTTGTGCGTAAGATTAGGGTGTCAAACACTATGAAGCGAGGTTAAATATTATCAATTTAATTAATATTCTTGTTTATCTTAATCTACGTTAATTATAATTTATTATAAACCTATAGTTAAACCTATGTCAGTCAAATATAATTTAACAGGAAAAGGGATATTCAGCTGAAAGACTGACACGGTTTGGTTGGGTGACTAACAATCAATTCCAGGCACTTTTAACACGCAGCTAATTAACAAAAGTATTAACAAAAGATGAAAGAGCAGTCGAATCTTATATAAGAAAACTGTATTAACCATTATTAATCTAATTAGAACGTTGGTTTGTTTATTTAGTGCAATGATTTCTTCTCTCGAGGTGGCATATCATTCTTAAGACTTAGGCGTTACATCATCCTAAGACCTAGACACAATAATTTTGTCATAATTAAAGCATCCGCATAAAGCATCCTTATTTGCTGATTATAATCTATCTTAGGGATTAAGGCAATGGTGATCTTGTTAAACCCTAGCTCATAGAGACTTTACCCACTTACCGCTTAATGGCAATTTATACACTAGTAGTCCACTTGTCCAACTATCCAATGGAATCAGAACGTTACTTGTTGAATTATCTAGGTCACCTGCTAGTTAACACGATCAATAAACCATTGGCAATATCCAATTAACTAGTTAAGCCCGAAGCGTATCCTAGACACAGACTTAGAAGGACAATATTTGTGTAACTATGATTCTAGATGTATAGATTACTATATGGAGAGCTATCTCGGAATCTAGATCTACTTGGTCTGTGTCACTAGATCTAGTTGAATGATAGGTCGCATACAAAAGTGCGTAAACAAGTATAAATTGATAAACATAAACAAGCACTCAACGATAAATCAAGAAATCGAGATAAACAAATACCAAACATTCAGATCTTCATAATAATGGCTAATACCCGAAGGTATTAGCCTTCAAACGTCATAATAAATACAAGAGCAATTATTTAGCCAAGGTAAACTAACCGAGTTAACGAATGATACCAAAAACTGAACGATTACTAAAGTATACGGAATTACACGTTGTCTCCTATGGAATTGAATACGTTGCTCGACCTCTTCTACTCTTTTTCTCCTCTGAAAATTGACTTTTGTGGTTTAGGTATCGAGAATATGATTTAGCACACTTAAAACTCATTTTTGAGTTTTCTATTTATAAGGTCTGGAAGTCGGTTAGATACGGCGTATCCAAGAGTTGGATACGGCGTATTGGGGATTTCTTGGAGTAGGGACCATGCTTGATATCTTCCAGAATATTATATTGATTCCATATCTTGAATACGGCGTATTGAGTCCTCTGGATACGGCGTATTGATCTTTATTCCTCTGTGGTCTTTGGTGAGTGCAGGCACGGATACGTCGTATCTTCCTTGATGGATACGACGTATTGGTCTTTAGAATAGTAATCTTCAAAATATCTTTATTTAAGTTCCAGAATGCACGCCTTTTGCTAACTTTCACCAATTATTCCATAATTACTACAATTCTCAAATATAAACGATTAAGTAACAATTATTTGCAATAACTATATAAAATGGGTTAATAACATGTGATAAATGATGCTATAAAATAAATGTTATTTGATGTCATCAAATATCCCCCCACATAAATCCTACTTGGCCTCAAGTAGCCTTTAGAAGTTTATAAGAAATGTATCACTAAGGATATTTTTCGTTAAAGCACTTTTTCGATCTATTACAAATACACAACCATACACCTCACGAAATAGGAAGATGAAAACACTCAAATCACTCAACTAATCTATGTGGTAACATGTAACTAATTCACTTAATTGCTTGGTCGTGACGAGTATTCTATCATAAGCTTGGCAAGGATACACATCCCCGCCGCTAAAGCTAAGGAGTAACAAGTTTATAAAGGTAAATATGGGTTTTTGTATGGAAAGGCATACGGTTTGATCATTCTACAATCTTTCACCAGAAATACCACTCCAACAAGGCAACTGAAACACACATACACACCCGGAACACCGGGATAGACATGTGTGTTCGATCACATCCCCATTCAAATTTAACCAACGGTTAGGTTGAAGAATGATATAGGGTAGGAACCTTCTAACTTTCACCAAAAGTCGTAAACCAACGAGGTACAAGACATGCATACATGGCTGTAACGACAGAATAGACATGCATGTTCGTATGAATCCTCATTCGCGTAAAACCAGCCGCTAATCATTAGGTGAGAGGGAAGTAAATTGTTGTTAAATAAAAATCAAGAAACAAATAGATTAAGACTTAAGATACAAGTTGCTAGTCACTTATTTCCCAACCGTTACCATGATAAAGACACAACTATTTACAACGTCTTGATTATCGATCAAAAACAACAACCTAAATTGGCGTTCCCGTAACGGTCAACTTCCCAATCATCCCAAAACTTTACATACTCTACAAGGTAAGTGGCGATATCTTCCACTTTGTATAATACACTACATCGTTGATTTTTT
Source organism: Tanacetum coccineum (assembly GCA_026074375.1). Classification (NCBI taxonomy): domain Eukaryota; kingdom Viridiplantae; phylum Streptophyta; class Magnoliopsida; order Asterales; family Asteraceae; genus Tanacetum; species Tanacetum coccineum. Next base: position 73,009 of record BQNB010005804.1, on the reverse strand, counting down.
AGACGTATCAATGAATAATCGATCTTTCGTGTAATTCCTTCGGTAGTTGCGAAATGATTATCTTTAAACGTTCTTTCTCTTTTTGTATTTTTCTCATTTTTTTGATTTTTTTTGCTAACTGTACTTCAAATCTCGATGTAGTTTCACCATCTTCATGATCATAATAATTCAGGATAATTTCTTGGATAGTTCTTTCGTCTTCGGATTCACCAATAATTGTGACGGTAGTAAAATCACTTGATGTTGATCCCACTTGAATAGATCTTGCTTAACTTATAAAAGGCTTAGTTGTATTGAATAAATCCAAGACAACTATGGTAGAAACTTTGATTGAATATATCAAAGACTATGCGGAATCTAGTCTATGATACTAAGAAGAATAAGCAATAAAACAGTAACAAACAAGATTGTATAGTATTCAAACTTATATGATTTCGGGAATGGTCCCATAAAGTCGATACCCCATATGTCAAAAATTTCACATACTTGAATGTTGTTCAAGGGCATCTCATCACGTTTTGATATATTTCCTGTCTTTTGGCATGCGTCCATAAGACGGGACTAGAGTTAAGCTTATATGATGATTGTTTGCAGTAAAATCCTGATAAAGAAACCTTTTTATAGTTATGTTTGCGTTGCCATAATGTCACGTTGGTCGTGGTGACATTGATCTAAAATGGTTGGGGTTCCCTGGTCCAGAATATTACAAGTTGTTATATCGTCGAAACATACTTGAGAAGGTAGGGTTCCTCCCAAAAGGTAGTGTGTGAGGTCAAGAAGAAAAAAATTTTTTCATTTGTTGATACGTCATCCCTTTTGGTATATATGACCGACTAGGTTGATTTGCAAAGTCTGTGACCATGGTTCGTTTTTTGGTGTTGATTTCATAAGAGGCCTCGGGAAAGTTCTCGACTTCAATATCATCGCTTTTCGGTACCTTTTCTTTCTTTGATCTTCTAGGTTCAAATTCTCTGTAAGAAGTAAGATCCATCGGATTGATAAGCTGTGGTTTGCTCTTCGCTTTTTGAATAAGTGCTTAGAGTGAATGAGTTGGTCTATGAACAATAGGTTTGAGCAGCGAGGAGAAATAAGATTAGGATATGACTTTCTCAAATGCAAAAAACTACAGCCTTTAGTTCTTTTATCGGTTACTGTTGTATTTTTGTTGAGCAAAATTAAGGGTTTGCTGCGTAACGTAGATAGGGTGAAAGTTTTACCATCTTTTTAACCATGACGGCTTCCTACAGCGAATTCCTTGCATCACATATAAGTTCAAAGGAAGATTCTAGTTTGGGCTTACGATCACAGGAGCACATGTGAGTCTTTCTTTCAATAATTCAAATGCTTTTTAACATTCATCATTGAATTCAAATGGAGTGTCTTTTTCGAGTAGTTTAGTAGGGGGTGGAAGTTTTGAGATTACATCAATTTTTGCTTTGTCAACTTCAAGTCCTAAGCTGGACACCTTGTGTCCGAGCACAATTCCTTCTTTGACCATAAAGTGACATTTTTCCCAGTTTAGAACGAGATGAGCGTCTTTACAACGTTGGAGCATTTTATCAAGATTATTAGGCATGTGTCGAAAGAGTTTCCGAAGACGGAGAAATCATCCATGAATACTTCGACGGATTCTTCGATCATATCGTGTGATATGATTGCCTAATACATCTTTGAATGTGGCCGTATGAGCATTTACATTGAACCGAAGGCATTTCGGCCTATAAGCGTATGTGCCGAAAGGACATGTGAAGGTTGTTTTTTCTTGGTCATTAGGATCGATAGGAATTTGAAAATACCGAGAAAAACCATCGAGGAAACAGAAGTGTTGGGATTTAGAGCTTCTACACTTAGTACTGCTGACAGTTAGTTAGTACTGCCAGTACAATGTTAGTACTGCCAGTTATAGTTAGTACTGCTAGTTGTATATTTAGTACTGTCATATATAGTTAGTACTGCTTAAGTGATATGCATGAGTTATATTAGGAATAGATATGCATGATCACTTAACGTGTTTTGTAAGCCCATTAGGGTTTCCTTGGTGTATAAAAGGAACCCTTACGGCATAGTTAGAATATATGAATCCAAGATAGAAAAGTCATAGTTATTAGGCAAAACATATAGTTGTTTTGTGAATCATTCAATATATTGAAAGTTTTGTGAAAGTTCTTGTGACACTGTTACATGTTTCTTATGGTGTTATAAAGATAGTTTACGCATAATCTTTATATATTACTCAAGGTTTTTATCAAAGTTGTTTAAGATCTATCTAAGACAACTTAAGCTTTAACAAGCTAATCTAAGATCTGTAAAAAGGGGATCAACAAGAAGTATTTATTTCCTGCTAGTCTTTCTAGCATTTGATTCATAAAAGGTAAGGGAAAGTGATCTTTTGTGGTTGCTTCATTGAGTTTACAATAATCGATGCATACTCGCCAACCCGTAATGGTTCTGGTTGGAACAAGTTCATCATTTTCGTTGGTGACAACTGTAATACCACATTTCTTTGGTACACAGTGGATAGGACTAACCCAAGGACTATCGGCAATTGGATAAATTATATCGGTATCCAAGAGTTTCATGATTTCTTTTTTGACAACTTCTTGCATGTTCGGGTTTAACCTTCTTTGTTTTTGGACAACTGGTTTCTTATCATCCAGAAGTTGTATCTTGTGTTTCCAGAATGATGGGCAATTACCAAGAATATCTGTTGTTTTCCAAGCGAAGGCTTGCTTATGTTTTTTAAGGACGGATATGAGCTTGTTCTTCTTTTCTTTAAATAGCTGAGATTATATGATAACATGAAGAAAAGAGGGTTCTTCTAGAAATACATATTCCAGATTATCAGGAAGGGGTTTAAGTTTGAGATCTCATAGGAGGTTCTTTGGATAGATGTTGATTTGATAATCAGTAGTGAGGTGATTTTTTCGAATGATGGATCTTTGGTGTCAGATTCAGAATCAGAGTTTTCATCAGCAGTCATTGCCATGAATTTATCAAATTCAACAAAGATTTCTTCTTCGAGAAGGGTTCCTTCGATGGAATGAAGAATTTTACTACCTTCATCTAGAAGAGCATCGAAATCTTCTTCTAAGATTTCATCGATGACATCGATACTGAAACATGTATCATCATTTGAATAGGAGTGTTTCATTTGTGTATCGATATTGAAAATCATTCGTTCAGTTCAACTACAAGGTGAGTTGTTTCTATTTTAACTTGAAATACTGCTATCAGCAGCTTGTGAAGATGTAAGGGTCGTCCAAAATAAGGGGGAAACTTTACTATCTTCTTTCATTTCGAGAATAACGAAATCAGCAGGAAAGGTGAATTTACCAACTTCAACGAGCATATTTTCAGCTATTCCAACAGGGTATTGGAATGATTCGTCGTTCTATATTCTTACGCTTTTATTTTGGTAGGTTTATGGACTTTCGAGAGATTATTTGGCATTTAGCGAATATTTTTTTTTTTTTTTATTTTTTTTCTTTGTTTTTTTTTTTTTTTTTTTGGCATAAGGTTAATGCTATCCCTAAGGTCGGCTAAGGCATTACAAGAAACTTTTGTTGAAATTACATGGAATAAGAAAACTTCTGGGTCTCCGAGTTTAGGTGGAACTTTGTTTTGGATCATTGTTGAACTTTCGTCGCTTAAGAAAGTGGCAGAGATTTGTTTGATCTTATGTTTGTTGCTTATGAGTTCCTTGAGAAATTTTCCATAATTAGGCATTCTGGCTAAGACATCGATAAGAGGTACATTGATTCGAACTGCACAGATTACATTAAGAAATTTTCCATATTGAGCTTCCATTTTCTCTTTCCTTAGACGTTGAGGATACGGAATTTTCGGTTTATATGGTTTGGGTAATGGAGTTTCCTTGACTGGTTTTGGATTTTGAGTTTTTGGTTGTGGTGTGGGTTCTTCGTCTTCATCATCGCTATCGAAGTTGATAGGAGTTTCAGAATTGGTTTGTTGATCATTGAGGTTAACTGGTGAGTTGTAGGATTTACCACTTCTTGTGAATACATGCTCATTGCGAGATTGTGGTGGTTGGTAGGCTTTGGAATTGTGTCCTTTTAGGTTTGGTTGAGTGTTACTAGGAAGAGATCTAGATATGTGGTCGACAGATTGCTTTGTCGCAAGTCTTATGATAAATAGGGTTGTATATTATTTTTCATTGATTTTACTCTTTTTTTTGAACTTAGCCGAAGCAAGAAAACACTAAGCAATATCACTCCTCGCAATAGAGGTAATTTCGACAGGAAAATTTGTATCCTACGTGAAACTAACATTAGACGAAAATGCGACCTTCGCAACATGATGTGCCACACGATTACACGTACGTGGAGTCCATAAAAGCTAGAATTTCATATGAGATACCCAATAAAGAATGTCCATAACAAGAGCCAAAAGCGCCCAAGGCGGGAAATTTTCCGTTGTAGCAAGCATTATTGCTGTTTGTGAGTCTGATTCAATTATCGCGTTAAACCAACCTTTGTTCGCCGCAAAAACACATGCTAATCGAATGGCTTGAAGTTCAGCAGCAAGAGCAGAATCACATCGCCATTTCTTGCCAAAACAAGTAATCAATGACCCTACTAAGCTACGGGCGACGATACATGAAGCAACATTCGGGTTCTTAAAAGAGGCGTCACAATTAAGCTTCACTGTGTTTAAAGTGGGAGGGGGATCCACTTAGGTGAACTTTCTTGCGAAGCACCACTCATGTTGGACAAGTCTATGGCAGGATTAAAAGAATGCGCTCTCACGAAGTCACTATCATTAACTTGGGCCTCCATGATTACTTGAGAAGGATATAGAACCAATCGCTAAAAAATAAAGCGATTACGAGCCTTCCATATAGACCACGCCACAGTGGAAAATGTGGACAGGAAGTTAGTATGAGTGGATCTTGTTTTTGTATAGGATAATAATGAGTTAATATGATTAGATATATTACCTAAAATTCCATCAAGATGAAAGCCCAAGGCGGAACCATACCAGATGGGTTTTGTCCATTCACATTCAAACAACAAATGTTCAATGGTCTCTGGAGTTGTTCCACATATGGGGCAAATTGGTGAAGTAGCACAATTTCGTTAAAACAACCTGTCACGCGAAACAAGGGCTTTTGAACACGCTTTCCACAAAAAGAGTCTAATCTTTGGAATAACATTTAGACGCCAAATTTGTTTCCAAAACTCACCTGTAGGACTGGAAGATGAAGAAGCATGAATTGGATCCTTTTCTTTCAATAGTAAAGCTTGTCTATATCCTGAGCGAACAAAATAATTTCCCTTATCGTCATAGTGCCTTGTGCTCCCGTATTAGAAATGGGAATTTGAGAGACAAAATCTACCTCCCTGGGAAAAAGGTGCTGCTGTAATTTACAATAATCCCATTCCCCATCAATAATGAAATCAAAAACTAGGGAAGTATTTGTGAAAGGTCCCCGAGGTTCACGAATGAAAAAGTTAGAATTATACAACACCCACTTACGTGTCCAAAATGAAATTTTTTCGCCATTCCCAACCTGTCATTGGATACCTTGAAGGAGGACATCTCGACCGAGGAGGAGACTTTGCCACAACCAAGAAGGGTGAGATCCCTTACTAGCAGTTAGAAAATTTCATCTTGGAAAATATAAATCTTTAAGGATACGTGATGTGTTTCAAAAGCTTTAAATTTATAAGACTGAAAATACCGATTAATTATGGGAAACACACGGGTAAAAGTATAACCTGTATATGTAGTATAATCTTTTTAGGTAAGACCTGGTCGTTCCACAGGGATTAGAGTAGTGTTCAAATAATCAGCAAGAGAATAGACTTTGACTCTTTTGAAAGTAACTTTAGTTTTACCAGTGATAATAAAGATGACTACTCGGATAGTTAAAAATAATTTATAAGTGTTTGAAATGATTTGACCATGAGAGTGGGGCATTAATTTATAAAGGCGATTTCTCGTCAGAAAATGTTTTCACAAATCAACTTGTTTTAACTTAAGACTTATATTTAGTTAACTAGACCAAATGTGTCACTTAAATAATCCAGTTACTATTATATCAAAGCTTCTTTTGTTTATCAATTTACGAAAGTGGATTTCTCAGCACAGACGTTAAAGACCATAGACAAATCTTTAAAACCACATAGATCATAACGGGTTATACAATCTAGGTTGATAAGCAAAAGTAGATAAGATAATGTATGACAGGGTTGCAATATAAGCTTAAGATTAAGATGATCAAGATTATACCAAATGCTTATTCATTATCGTAACTTCACCGAGTAGTCATGAGAGATTTAGCCTCTCATGGCTAAGGAGTTCATAACAAAATCACACTTTACATTAACTTCCATAATTTCAACAACTAAGTAAGAAAACTTCTTCGTTCTTGATCGTTAGATCTTTTTCTTCAAGAGAGGAGGTGTTTCTAGGTGCTTTGGTTGGTAGTAGGGAAGTGTGTATGTGTGGAGTAGTGAGAATGATTGTGTGTGGGATGATTTGGAATGCAAAAATCGTCCTCTATTTATAGGCTAAAATTTGGAAAAAGTGCGCCGGTTTTAGAATTAAGTGCGGCGCACTTGAGGAGTTAATGTGATGGTCATTTAATGTTTTGACTGGAAGTGCGACGCACATACCAATAAGTGCGGCGGTTTTGGTGAGTTAATGCAGGTGCATTTATTAAACTTTAATTCTTCTGACTTCGGGAAAAGTACGGCGAACAAAGATATATGTGTGCCGGTTTTAGAGGCTTCATAGGAAAGTGCGGCGAACTTCTTGAACTTTTAAATAGAAAATTTTCTTTTCTTGTATTCGCCTTCCAAAGTGTGTAGATCTTTGAGCTTGAGTCTTTAGAGTCTTCAAGTGAACCTATAAGCAATTTACGCTTGATTAAGTACCAAAAGTTCACGAGAAATGATAAAATAAACATAAATAACGCCATAGAAACATGTATAATTTAGGCGTTATTAATACGAGCCCAAAAGGATTATGGGTTAATTATAAGCCTCCAACCTTGCTTTGCTAGAAATGCAAGATTAAACGAATTCAAGTCTCTAAACCCAATTCATCCCTCATCTTTTGGTTTTGAAAAACAATCCCATCTTAACCAGTGAATATGCTTACCATGCGCATCTTCATGCCAAAAAATCTATAGATGTAAGTAAGAAGCTTGTCAAGATAACCTTTTGGCAACAAATAACACTGCATCGCATATGATGGAATGACTTTAATCACTGATTTGATAAGGATCTCTCGACCTGCTTGTGAGAGGAGTTTTTGTTTCCACCCTTCCATCTTATGCAACACTTTGTCTAGGATAATGGAGAATAATTCATTCTTATTCCGCCGAATTACAAAAGGCAATCCTAAATAACGAGCTTTAGGATCCATGCGTTGAACATTCAGCAAGTTACACAATTGTTGTTGCAAGTCTTCTGGACTATTAGGAGAGAAAAGGGCAGAAGACTTTGTGAAGTTAATGTTTTGCCCAGATGCGCTGCAATATCGAGCTAAGATATTAACCAGATTTTGACATTCATCTCGGTCTGCTTTCAAAAAAAATAAAGAATCACCAGCAAAGAAAACGTGAGAAATAATAGGACTAGTCCTTGCCATTTTTATAGCAGATATTAGAGAGTTGTCCACGGATTTTGAGACCATACGTGATAAGACATCGACAATAATAATGAATAAATACGGAGATAGTGGTTCACCTTGTCGAATACCTTAAGTAGGCTGAATATTGCCTATGGATTCTCCATTAATCAAGAATTCTAGCTCATATGAAGTTAAACATGCTAAAATCCATTGGTACCATCTATCCACAAACCCCATCTTCTTTAAGGTAGCCATTATAAAAACCCATTCAACTCGGTCAAAAGCCTTATGGAGATCAAGTTTAAGTGCCATGAGTCGTTGGTTGCCTTTATTTTTATGGCGAATATAATGAAAAGCTTCATTAGCAATCACCATGCTATCCTGGATGAGCCTACTAGGAATGAAATCAGATTGTTGCGGGGATATGAGACGATGTATAAAAGTTTTGATCCTGTTCGCCATGATTTTGTTGATAATACGATTCACAAAATTACATAAACTAATGGGACGGAAGTGACCAACCTGTTCTGGTGTGGGAATTTTTAGAATAAGCACAACAAGAGTTTTGTTAAAAGAAGATGGCATAAATCCAGTTACAAAAAATTGTTTTACAGCGCTACACACTGAGTTACCAACGATTGTCTAATACTTCTTAAAAAATAAACCTGGAAACCCATCTTTGCTTGGTGCCTTATACGCACATAATTGCTTAACCGCATGAACAATTTCATAGTTAGCAATTGTATCCACCAAAGATGTGTTCATATGCTCAGTAATAATGGGATCAATTACATCCAATACGTCGCCAAATTCCCTAACACCAACGGATGTGTAAATGGACGTAAAATGATTTTTGATCAAGGTGTTAACCACATCATCAACCCATTCACCTTGTTCATTTTTTAACATGGTAATTGCATTTCGTTGGATCCTATGTATCGTTGACAGATTTGAAAAAATAGTGTGTATGATCACCAAAGAATTTTAATCGTAGTTGCACAGATGCTTTAAACGTTAGCGGCCCAAAACATTTCTTCTTTACGCCATGTTTCTTCTAATTTTTTCTGCAAAAGCCTTTGTCTAGCATTTTTATCTGCCGTAGGTGTTGCTGATTGAACAATTCTCAACTTATTTGTAAGCACTTGAATGACCTTCCTGTTATTTCGAATATGCTTGCGACTCCAAGAAGTAAGATCCTTTGCACAACGACCGAGATTCCGCTCAAGGCTAGCAATAAGATTTGATGAAGAGCTATCAGACCATGCATTATGTACATTGTCCTCATAACCAGTTTCTAACGTCCACATGGACTTAAAATGAAAACCTTTTCGCCTCTTTTTCTGTGTTGGGCATGTGTTATATAAAAGAGGGGCATGATCACTTCCATTTATGGGATAATGCGTGAGCGTCTGGTATGGTTGTTTTTGTCTGATTCACATGTTATATTAGATGAGGAGAGTCCGAAAGCTCTTAGGGTTTTCACTTGGATGATTCTTGGATGACGATTTAGCCGATTTATCTTGTTTATTCTCCGATATTAAGTAAACTAGGGGAGTATTTTCCATTTTTTCATTATTCGGGTACTCATAGAACATTAGGGACAATGCTCAAAATAAGTGTAGGGGGTAATAAAAGCCTTAAAAACTATTCCTTCATTTGCATTTGCTTTGTATTTAAAAGGATGTGTAATATACCAAAACATAGTTTAGGACGGTACTTTTAACCCAAATTTTAAAAAAATTATGGCACATATCAGTGAAACTGTAGTATTAGAAGCGTCTCATGGATAGGAGTTATATGACAAGCACAAAAACCCTACCACTAAAAAATTTCACCCCAAAAATATGAGGTTTGCCCCTAGATCTTTAGGAATAAAAGCATTCATTTTTAATGTTTATGAGAGTGTACCAGTAGTATTATAGTTTCTAGAACTTGCTTTACCAATTCATCTCGAGACTGCTAGTAAGATCGCATTCGTGTGATTGGATTTTGCTAAGTGATAAGTGAAATTAAGATAACCCTTGTTTTTAGCCTTCGTTTGATATGGTTATAATGATCTCATTGATCATATAACTACCCCCACATCCTTGCTTTGCACTCATTTATAGTGCAAGATACCCCTAGTACAGCCCTTTGAGCCTATCCTTTTCGCAGTTCTCGTAATTTTTTGGTGGATCCTGGATTATCAATGAATATCATTGTTTACACCCCACCAAAATGTTACACCCAAATCTCCTTAGCCTTCCTTATATGTACTCATTTTTAGTACATTATTCTTATCACATTTGTTTAACCCTAGTTGATTGTTTACTTGATTACATGGTTGCTAAGTAGAGTCTATTGTTAGTGTATATAAATTTAAGACGTTTGGGATTCATGGTAGTTTTATTACATGGAGAAATGGGGAAGAAAAGTTAAGTTATTGCCATCATATTTGTCTAATATTCTTCGTGTTTGTTATATGTCATGTTTGCATAGTAGTAATCATACGAAAGTGTTAGAATAGACGAGAGGAGCTAGATAGTATTTTTTATCATTTTCTAAATTTTCATTTCAAAAGGGAAAATAGAAATGGGATAGAGAAGTAATTACAAAATGTAAAGACTTGTATAAATACCCCTCCTAGATGGGTATTTATACTTATTGCTAATCCTATTCTATTTTCCTAACTTTAGTCAAACCTGGGTCAACTTTATTTAACTTTGACCAAGATAGACTTTATTACATTATAAATACTAATAAAACTATAATACAAAACAAAACTATACAAAGACTAATTCATATTATAATAAACACTTTTCTTGAACCTAACAATCCCCCCTAAGGGTTGATTATTACAGACGCTTCATCGTCGGTAGAATTGGTCTTCCCTTCACAAAAGATTTCTTTTTCTCATTTGCTTTTGTCTTCCAAAATATCTTTTCGCCATGTTTCTCCCCCTTTAGGAGGATCAACATCCGTATGATGTTCATCGTGATATGCGAAAAGTTATTGCTTTTCAAACTTAGCTTTCAAAATTTCCCATATTCCTAGATCAGCTACTTGATCTTAAGACTTTGACTTCATATTAAAATATAATTGATGTTGAAGATCAGTAGATGATTTTTCAGCAGTTGATGAGCTTGTTATGGGATAAAGATTGAGAGTTGTATTCTGCATGTGCTTTTGAAATAGTTCCTCAATCATTTTGGGTCCATGAGTGGCAAATTCTTTGGCGATGAATTCTGAAACATTTACAATAGACACTTCTCTATCCTTGTTTACTGCAAGATTTACCAGTCGTGGCATCTCTTCTTTGATCATCTCATTTGTTTTTGCAAATGTCATTTCAGGCACAACCTTGTTGCAATGATCAAGAACTTCTTGAATCTTTCCCATAAAGAAATCATGAGTAATGAATTTGTTTTTGATATGAGAACGAATTTGACCACGTCGTCTGCACATGCCAGCAATACTTCCTGGAAGAATCTTCGTCTTGTATGAAATAGATTTTTTCTTGTGTTTAGATGTAGACGAATCTTTGGATGTAGTAGCAGTTGTTGGTGATACAGTGGCTGTCAATATAACACCCCGTGTTTTAGGGTCATTTACGACGTTAATAAATTCACTATGTATTTTCAGTATTGTACGCGTTTGCTTTTAAATCGTAATCGTTAAGTTAAATAGCGTAAGCAAAAAATTATCGTTCAATGTAAACGGGCATCAAACAATTAAATGTTTACTTCAAGCAAGTGTTAAGTAATTATTTTGAGGATAATTATTAAACTTGTTCATTTTATTTTTTTATTGGTTACGTAAATTGGTTACGTTTCGCGATAAATTACGTTTAGGCATTTCCGGAAGCACCAAAACTTTTCTACGCTTCAACAAATACCCACAATTGTACCCAATACCCAAAATTCACAAAATATCATCATATTTATTCATATAGGGCCGGATATGGAGAGAAATATCAAGAGAAATATCTAAAAATTCTTGCAACTTGGTTTGTACATCCAACATCTAATAAAGGTTTATGTTTGTTTGACCAAGACTCCATGTTTTACTCCCTTTTGTCTTGAGACCTCCTATTGTACATTTGACTAGTCCTATGTGATATATAATGCCTAAACTAGTTCAAGTAAACACACACTTTCCATTTTATAAGGTGAAAACACAAAAATCCTCTCTTTTGCTCACTCCTTACCCACGGCAACACTTAAACAACATACAAAATCCATACAAAATTTACCTACAATATTTACATACATTCCTTCAATATATCTAAGATGTCCTAAGGTATTTACAAGGATTGGTTAAGCCTTTACAAGTGTTGAAGCAAGAAAGTGTAAGATTAGGGTTTTGGTTTGGATTAGGGTTTTCTAAGTGTGGAAGCTAGGGTTTTGTTGCTAAACAAGGGTTTAGATTTTGGTTTCTCATCATCATACATCACTCTAAGGTTATCTAAAAGCCCTCATCTTTTCATAATTATCATTTTATGTGTATATTAGTTCTAAATAGCAAAATCACCATTAGGATACTTTTAAACATGTAAAACATATTTTTACTTGTGATTATGATTTTGTACACTTATTCATGTGTTATGTGGTTGTAAATATGATGGAATGATGGAAATATAAGCATGGTATCATGTTGGTTTAAGTGTAAAAAGTATAAGTATAAACTTGTGATCAAAAGTTACTTAATAAAGTTTATGATTTAAAAGGTTGTTAAGAACTTGTTACCATGGACTCTTGGACATATGATGGACTAATAGACATTATTATATGTAAGACATAGGGTATAAGATATGGCAAAGGACTTGTAACAATATTATTAAGCTAAAAAGTTATAAAAATCAACTTAAAACATATTTTTACAAAATATTCAAAAGGGGCTGTTTTGGTCCGAAAATTTATGCATGGGTCTTATATTTTATAAAACTTACGTTTCCAAATATATAAAGAACTCGAAAAACCGACTTATAACGAAGGAGATACGCTAATTATAAGTTTTACGATAAGTAATACTTTTATAAAAAGTTACTGTTCATCAGGGACTTTAATATTAGAAAAACATCATAAATAAATAAAACATTTAATTACGAGAACGTGCTCGAAAGAATTACTAAAAACGGAGTTAAAACGAATAAAATACGACGTTTATGATAATTAAAGTTTATAAAAGTAATTTTATAAACTATGAACAGTAAAATTTACTATTCATCAATAGACCCAAATGTATAAAATGTGATAATTTTGATACATTTTTCAATTACAAAGACGTGCTCGAAGGAATCGCTAAAATCAGGATTAAAACGAATAAGTTATTACGTTTACGAGTTTATGACAATTTAAAATCTATAAAAAATAAATTTATAAAATGTCATGAACAGTAAAAGTACTGTTCATCAGAAGGTCTTAAAATATAAAAATTTCATATGTTTATATATCATCTTAATACGAAGACGTGGACGTAAGAAACTCGCGAAACAGATTTAAAACGGGAAAGTTACGCTATATTTACTAAAACGATAATTATAAACGTTTTTACCTTATAACCATGATTTCTAAATTACAAATAGATGGTGATGAGCTATATAGGATTATATGTGGTGTTAGTTATTCATAGTACTTAGTACTTGTACGACCTATAATTATTTAGGTTGCATTCAGCGTATTTGTGACGCATTTTTAGTTGTGATTTATAATATCGATTCACCCACTCGAGGTGAGTTCATAGCCCCACGTTTTTACAATTATATTGATTTACAAGTTTTGGGGTGAGAAACATGCTTTGTTTTATAATTGTACGCAAGTGGACATTTTATATATTTATTACGTTTTGCCTAAGTAGCTTGAACCCAATATGCCCGGTATCATGGACTGTTAATTTCTAGTTTGGAAGCGCGAGTGTTGTAAATAGATCTATTTAGGATTGACCTCCCCGTTCGGGTGACTAACTATCACTGGGAACGAACGTTATAACATGTCGATTTTAGGATGTTTCGGGTTGAACATCATCATGGGCAATATAGGCAATATTTATATTATATTCATATATACCTATCTTCAGTGTCATGAGCTTAGGGAAACATAATGGCATTTTTGTAATAATTGCACGGGTTGCATTATCACGGGGAAATCTTGCGGTCCTAATTTATACAGATATAAACCTATGAATTTACTAACTTTATGTTAACCGTTTTAAGCATGTTTTTCTCAGGATAACAAGTTACAAGGATACATTGGTGGTCTATATTTTTGGAATCATGGCTATAAAGATTCAAGTGCATTGTAATTTGGGGATGTTTATCATGAAGTAAAATCTTCACATTTTAAGGATGAATAAGTTAAAGCATGGTGCTTTTGTATCAAGTATTTTATTAAATCCAATGTATTATTTTTAAACGACTCAATTAGAGGTCGTTCTCATATCTTGTGCAATGTTATTATGAAGTAACGCTCCCGGATCCTTATTCTGTTGCGACCCATTTTGGGGGTGTTCAGATTGGTATCTAGAGCCAAGGTTATAGAGAACCAGGTCAAATGTTTTTGCTGGACTATAACCGTTTTCAAACATTGCATTCATACAAAGGGGTTTTCACGGGACATACATACACTAGTTGTTTGCATTAGTTAGTTTTACTAGATGCATATACGTGTTCATATTATAGTACGTACGTTACTATGAGGGTATATTGTATATATACAAAGATGAGTTTGCATTCTTTCGCACAACTCTACAGTTATTTATATAAGGGTTATTTATATAAATAGGGGAACATTTCTTTAGGCAAGGTAGCACTATAAGCTCGTAGGTCCTAAACGCTACCTAAACATTAAGCTATCGAATATGATACCTTACCATCATTCATTTATGCCATGAGCGCATATTCATATTTACCATACCGGTCTTATATAATATACTTATATAAGTTAAGTTTTGCTCATAGCAAGCAGTTATGTTTTCATCATCGACGGTTACCTACACGTCCGTCTATATTAATTCCGAGCCATGGAGATTCCAGTGAGCTTCTGATGAGGAGCTAGAGGCACCAATGGAGGATCAGCCTCTATCTGCTGATGCCTCACCTACAGCCCTATCATCGGGCTACATTGCTGACTCCGATCCAGAAGAGGACGAGGAGGACCCTGAGGAGGATCCTGCTGACCATCCTGCCGACGGAGGAGACAATGATGATAATGAGTCATCTGGTGATGACGACGATGATGATGATGTGAGAAGGATGAGGAGGACGAGGAGGAGGAGGAGCACCTAGCTCTGGCCGACCCTTCTGCTGTACCTACAGATGATCCTGTCCCCTCAAGCTGAGAATATAGAGGCATGTGAGACTGATGAGTCTGCTTCTACACCACCCACCTCTCCACACCATATCATCTTGTTTTCTAAGACCAAATCCCGTGCAGTACGGATGTCTATTTAACACCATACTCCACGATCACCATCTGCTGAGGCATGCATTACTGAGTTTGCTGCTGCACTACCTTCATCATCACTACCACCATCAGTATCACCACCACCAGAGAATATTAAGTCACTTAAAGATAACATAAGAGGCTAGCATCTAGAATCTTAAGAAGCACCCTGACCCATAGACAAATAGATATGTTTGTGTAGCTCATTTTGTATTGTATCCCACTAAACTTGAGTAATACTCGGTTGGTAGCGTTAATGAAAAACTTGTACTCTTTTACTCAGGTAAAACGATGTATTAAGTATTAACCTACGTTGTTGGTTATGATCATGCTACTGTATGATGTGGATTTATTTATGCCATGATTGCTTTTATCTTATACCTCTGCATGAAGTGGTCTCACCTTACATATATGTTGTAATCATGGAGTGTCATGATTTGTCCTTGTATGAAACTTTATATACATTTTATTCCTTGTGATCTTCAGGAAACAATGACAACTATTAATCAAGGGATGAGTATTGAGGAAATTGATCGGGTTGTAGCCCAACGAGTGGCTAATGCTATCGAGGCTATTGCTATTTATGAGATGAAAACCAACATGGCCCGCAAGTCAATGAGCCAGACCGAACAACAAGAAGACAAGGTAGCAGAGAATGCTAGCAACAAGAGGAAGTGGGAAGGTAACCACAATGGAAGCTCGAGCCAACAAAACAAAGGGCATAGGGTGCCTAGAGCTTAAAAGAGAAAGTTGTCTCGCTTACCTATATAATTCCTATGAAACTATCTTAGACTTTATCCCCTTAGGAGTTCTCGTTGTATTTCCCTTAAATTTCAGTTGTTCGAATGATTTCAAATTATCTATCAAATTATCGTATTATGATAATTTCGTCAATATTAACTTAGTTCCTTATTTACTCTTACAAACTACTCTCGACGAATATCAGAAATTATAAACAGCTATTTTTGGCGATAAAGGTTCAATGCAATCGTAGTACCCTCAATTATACATAGCCTGATCAACTATGTATAATTCTGGAAAGTGCCATGCCGTGCTAAGAGTAGTCACTCTAAAAACTTCTTGTCAAGAAAACAATTTTCTACTTATATCAAGTTTTGTGTGCGTATTCAATCAGAACACGTTTACTTTGGAAATCGAATTAGTAACCATATCAACTAAGGCAGACCTCACCGCTTCGTCTACAATAGAAGTTGGCAGTCATCATCTTATAATACCAAATCCAAAGCCCAAGAAAACTAGACAGTCATTGACTCTGGTCGCCCTAGTGACAAATTCGCAATCGAATTTCTCGCCATTAGAAGAATTTACTAACTCATCAAAACCCATTCCGAACATAAACTTAATTGCCTGTAGAAACTTGGTAGTTTCGATGCTATAATCGGTATGGATTAGTTGGTGAAGTACCAAGCGATCATCGTGTGTGCCGAGAAGATTGTTCGCATCCCCTGGAGAAATGAAACCCTAATTGTTCATGGTGACGGGAGTAATTAGGGAAATGAGACATGATTGAACATTATCTCGTGCACCAAAACTCAGAAATATTTGCTAAAAGGATGTCCTATCTTTTTGGCACATGTTACTACGAAAAAGGCGGAAGACAAGTCAGAGGAGAAGCGACTTGAGGATGTACCCATTGTCTGAGATTTTCCCGATGTATTTCTTGAGGACTTGCCGGATCTTCCACCAACTCGACAAGTGGAGTTTTGAATTGGTTTGATACCTGGTGTTGCACCTGTAGCACGGGCACCTTATGGATTGGCGCCTTCCGAAATGAAAGAGTTGTCAGAGCAACTGCAAGAGTTATCTGACAAAGGCTTTATAAGACCCAGTTCCTCACCCTGGTGAGCTCCGGTCTTGTTTGTCAAGAAGAAGGATGGATCATTCTGGATGTGCATTAACTATCGGAATTAAACAACTGACAGTGAAGAACCGTTTATCCCCCACTCCCCATAATTTGATGATATTTATTTGATCAGCTTTAAAGGTCGATGCTACTCGAAGATCGACCTAAGGTCAGGTTATCACCAACTGAGGGTTTGAGAAGAAGACATTCCGAAGACTGCCTTCAGAACTCGTTACGGCCATTATGAATTTCAAGTTATGCCATTTGGTTTGACGAACACACCTGCCGTATTCATGGACCTTATGAATCGGGTGTGCAAACCATATCTGGATAAATTTGATTTGTCCATTATTGAACATATTCAATATATTCAAGAAGAAGCAAGAACACGAAGAGCACTTAAGTAAATCTTAGAGTTGCTTAAGAAAGAGGAGTTGTATCCATATTTCAAGTGTGAATTTTTGGATTCCCAAAGTACAGTTCCTCCATCACAACGTGATGATAGTGAAGGGGCATTCATGTGGATCCAGCTCAAGATTGAATTCCATTAAAGATTGACATCTTCAAAGTCCACAACGAGATTCGCCAATTTTAAGGTCTGCTGGGTATATCGAAAATATCATTGAAGGTTTTTCAAGATCGCCAAACCTATGACCAGCTCATCCCAAAGAAGTTAAGTTTGAGTGGGGGTGATAACAAGAAGAATCTTTCAACTATTGAAGCAAAAATTAAGCAGTGCACCAATTCCTTGCCTTACTTGAGGGAAAGCGAAGATTTCATCGAGCCTACTGCGACGCTTCAAAGAAGGATTGGTCGTTATGTTGATTCAAAAGAGAAAGTGATTTCTTATCATTAACGCCAGTTTGAAAAATTCATGAGAAGAACTATACGACATCATGATGTGGAACTTGAGAGTCATAGTGTTCGCTCTCAAGATTTAGAGCTCTATCAGAAACGGAACCAGTATAACAGTTTCACATGATCATAAGAGCTTACAACACATTCTTGATCAGAAGGAACTAAACATGAGACAACGCCGATGGTTAGAGTTGCTTAGTGATTATGATTGTGATATTCGTTATCACCCGGGGAAAGCCAATGTCGTTGCTGATGCTTTGAGCAGGAAAGAACGAGAACCACCGTTAAGAGTTCGAGCCTTAGTCATGACTATTAGTTTGGATCTTCCTAAACAAATTTTGAATGCTCAGACTGAAGCTCGGAAGCCGGAGAACCTCAAGAACGAAGATGTTGGAGGAATGTTGGTTGAAAACGCTAAAAATCCAGAGGCGATTAGGACGGAAAAGTTAGAAACCCCAGTGCGATAAGAACCTATGACCTCAATGGCAGGAGTTTGGCTACCTTTATGGCGATTTCAACTGTAATCATGCACGAGTCCCATAAATCAAAATACTCCTAATAACATCCGTGTTCTGACAATAGTACCAAGAGAATGAAAGAAAAGCTATAATGGTGGCCTAATATACAGCCCGACAGAGATCGCCCACCTAATGTAGCACAAGTGTTTGACCTGTGCTAGGTCAAGGCGAAACATCAAAACCATCAGGATTGTTGTACAACCCAAGATACCTGAATGGAAGTGGGACAACACACTATGATTTTGGTGTTACTACTAACTTCCCTAAGCTCCGTCGCAAGGGCTATGACCATACCAATTGGGATGATTGTTGACCGACTCACTATGTCTGCGATCTTTACACCGATGAGAGAGACTGATCCTTTTGGATAAACTGCAAGAAATGTACCTAAAGGAGGTGGTCACGAGACATGGAATACCTGTCTCAATCATTTGTGATCGTGACCTGAGATTCGCATCTAATTTTTGAGGTCACTTCAGAATGCTTTAGGTACTAATTTGGATATGAGTACTGCGTACCATCCACAAACAGACGGGCAAAGCGAGAGGACCATTAACTCTCGAGGATATGCTGCAATGCCTTTTGTGCAATCGACATATGGGAAAGGTTGGGTTAACCATTTGCCATTAGTCGAGTTCTCATATAACAATAGCTATCACGCTAGCATTAAGGCCGCACCATTTGAAGCACTTTATGGTCGAAAGTGTCGTTCACCTGTTTGTTGGACCGAAGTTAGGAGAAGCTCAAATCCTTAGTCTCCAGAACTAATACAAGGAGACCACTGAGAAAATCCGTCCAATCAAGCAAGTGATCAAGCCGCTCATGATCGACAAATAGTTACCGCCGATCTGAAGCGTAAACTAATGGAATCCAAGTCAAGGATAAAGTTTATGCTTAAAGTTTTCAGCCTTGAAAGGGTCGTACATTTGGCAAACGGGGGAAGTTAAACCCCAATAAGTAGGACCTTCAAGGTGTTAGAAAAGTTGGATAGGTTTGCTTACAAAGCTCGAGCTTCCTGAAAGACTTAGTCAGGAGTTCATAATACATTCCATGTGTCCAACCTGAAAAGGTTCAGTACGAACCATTAGCCGTTCTGTTGATGGAACTTCATCTTGAATGACAAGCTTCATTTTGTTGAGGACCATTAAGAATTAGTGTGCCCGTGAAGTAAAACGGTTGGAGAGCGAAGCGAAATCCCATTAGTCAAGTTCGATGGAACTCACAAGAGAGGGGACCTGAGTTCACGTAGGGAACCTGAAGACCATTCAAGAAAGAAATACCCACACCTCTTCACCAAGACCGCACTGTCATCAAGTGCTGCATCGTGAGCCTTGAGGACAAGGCTCGTTTAACAGGGGAAGTCTATAACACCACGTGTTTTAGAGTCATTGATGCCGTTAATAAATTCTCTATGTACCTTTTGTATTGTACGCGTTTGCTTTAAGTTGTAAACGTTAAGTTAAATCGCATACGTTAAAAATTAGCGTTCAATGTAAACGGGCATCAAACCATCAAACGTTTACATCAAGCAAGTATTAAATAATTATTTTGAGAATAAGTATGGTCATTGTTCATTTATTTCTATTGGTTACGTAAATTATGTACGTTTCGCGATAAAGTACGTTTAGGCATACCCGGAACCACGTTAATTAATCTACGGCTTGCAAACAAAAGCCCAAATATAATTTGTTCAATGGACCTAAAGTTAATAAAACTTTGGCACACTTATGGCCTATATGGACGTCCCACTTAAAAAGAAATAAGCAAGACTTATACATTTCAAAGTTATGCACTTCTAATTAAAAGCCACACATCATTTTACTTCAAGTAATACATGATATTTTCACAAAATATCTAAAACATCAACTAGCTCGCTTTTTCTTTTTTCTTTAACCTTACTTTCGTGATAAAGGAGTTCCCTAGAGACATGAAGCACACATTTTAACTACTAAGATCTTTTGTACAACAACTAACTCTATTGTTAGGACTAGACTTAGTAGTTTTGACTAAGACTTTCCCCAAAACCCTCCCATTGTCCCAATTTGACCATAGTCTTCCTTAAGACCATGAAACATGTTCTTGACCACTATTGCACCTTTATTGACTAGGCTTACCATATATAAACTAGTATGAAGAGAAATAAACACATACATATGCTAAACACTTGGTAAAAGATCAAAAACCCTCCCCTCTTTGCTCCTTATAAGCCACGGCTCAAATAGCCAACCCAAACAAACCATATAATCTTTTTATACAACTCATACAAGCTTTCATACACTATATCTAAGATACCTCAAGATGGTTTAAGGGTTTTATCAAGCCTTTACAAGTAGTTATCAAGAAAAGGAAGCTAGGGTTTATAATTGGAAAACTAAGGTTTTCTTGTTTGCAAGCTTGGTTTAAAAATCTAAACAAGGGTTTAGATTGTATTTCTCATCATCATACATCACTTTAAGGTTATCTATAAACCTTTATGTCTTTACTTTTCCCATTATTAAAAAGTATATAATGTTTCTATATAGTTAAATCACCATTTAGGGTTTAAACATGTTAAATGGATAACTTACTTGTGATTATGATTTTTAACACTTTTTCATATGATATGAACTTGTGATCTTGGACTAATGGACATTAATATAAGTATCACATATGTCAAATATGGTTATAAAGGATTTATGGTAAACTACTAAAGTGAAAAGTACATAAAACAAGTTTTATATCAAAGTATACTTATTAATTATAAAGGGGCTGTTTGGATTTCGTATTTTAAACAGGGGGTTTGACACTTTATAAAAATAATACGACTCATGACGATTCCAAAAAGGTAAGAAACTCGAAAAACGGATTAATAACAAAAAAGATACAATAAAAATACGATTTACGTTAATACCGGGTTTTATAAAACTATTTTTATAAAAGTACTATTCATGACAGAAACTTTTATTTTTGTAAACCTCATAAATCAATAGAACTTTCAATTACGAGAACGTGCTCGAAAGAATCGCTAAAAACGGAGCTATAACGAATAAGATACGACATTTACGAGTTTACGCTAATTGAAACGTAAAAACGAGTTTATAGCTGTTGTGAACAGTAAAAACACTATTCATCACAGAATGTTGAAAAATTAAAAATGTAATATTTTGATCACTCATCTTAGTACGAAAGCGTGGGCATAAGAAACGTCAAAATCGGGCTTAAAACGCAAAAGTTATGCTATATTTACTAAAACGGTAATTATAAACGTTTTTACTTATTAAACACAATTTTACCAAAACAATTAGATGGTGATTGAACTATATAGACCTATATGTGGTATTAGTAAGCAAATGTTATTACTTACTAGGAGTTTCATAAAGATGCCTCTTCCGGGGTGGCGTAATCGACTAGTTTGTTGATTTACTGATTAAAGTGTCCTAGCTCCTCATACGTTCACTACATGACCTCTTAATTATGATAGCCCGAACGATAGTATGATGAGCTATATAGGAATATATGATATTGGTTAATCGAAGTACATGGTACTTATACGACCTATGTAAATTTAGGTTGCATTCGATCATTTACGTGACGTGTTATCTGTGATATTTGGATTATCAGTACTCGAGGTGAGTTCATAGCCCCACATTTTTACGATTTCAATGATTTATAACTTTGGGGTGGAAACATGCTTTGTTTTATAAATTGGACGCAAGTGTATATTTTATATTGATTACGTGTTTGCCTAAGTAGCGATAACCCAAGTTGAGCCCATTATCATGAACTGTCAATTGCATAGATGTAGTTGTTAATTACATTATGTGAGCGCGAATGTTAGAATAGATCTATTTTGGATTTGACCTCCCCGTTTAAGTGATTAGCTATCACCGGGAATGAACGTTATAGCATGTCGGATTTAGGATGTTTAGGGTTGAACATCTGATCGGGCAGAATAGCAATATTTATTATTGCGAATATAATTGTCGAGCTTCAGTGTCATGAGCTTAGGAAAACGTAATTGGATTTTGTGATGTCTGCATCTGTTGCTTTATCACGGGGAAAGTCTTGAGGTCACTAGCATATTTATATTTTACTATACCTATGAAATTCCCCAACATTTTGTTAATGTTTTAAACAAATGTTTTCAGGTGGTCAATAGGCACGAGGTGCCAGGGATACATTGGTGACACTTTTGGTTATCACGCTAAAGATTTGGATGTAATATGTTTTGGGAAATGTATTGTCAATCTTTGTAATATCAAACACTGAACAAGTAAAGCTGTATGCTTTGTGTAACAAGTCTTTTATCAAATCCAATGTACCATTTTAAATAAACGAATTGTTTCGTCGTTCTTTATATATCTTGTGCTATTGATCTATGAAGTGACACGCCCCGGATATCCGTATTCTGCTGCGACCCAATTTGGGGGTGTTACAAAAACCAAACTTTCCTTTTTTGCGTTTTGCACATTAGTCCTTTAACTATTAAACACTAATGTTTATCGTTAAATACTTTTAACGGTTGTTTACTAAAACACTATTTAAACATTGTTTAACGTATTAATGTGTGCGTCCCCTTAGGCTCGAATATAATTTCCAGACATATATTATTTGTACAATGTCAATTCCAACAGCTGTCCACTGGACATGTGCCAAATAGATATAATAACATTGTAAGGCTCTAGCAACACGCCAATGCTCCTGAAAAATTTGAGTATGGTTTCACATGATCATTGAACAAATGATTTGTTAATTTACAATCCCTTTGTTTCCGATACCGTTGTTAAAATTGGATACGGATCAATGTCATTCCAAATTTTAACAATTTTGTTTCTCATATATGAAGTAATCAAGATTACTGAAAATCAATGAGACATATCTTCATGAGTTTTTAGGTACGGCCATACACACATCTGATTAATTCTATGAGGGGCCCAGTGGCATCTTTTTCAACTATTGAAGGAACAAATTCTATTTTGACTACAAGTGTCCAGTCATCAGAAGCACTAAACCATTCTGACATAGCCCTTATTAGTTACCTTATCTCAGGGATACCTTAAACTAAATCCAAGAAGAAATCCACAATGCTAAACCTACTTTGCATCTCAGTCTAAGGATTATTATAAATAAAAATCACTTACAATATTCACTTGATGACGTCGCTCCATAAAGTGATAATCTTGTTGCTGGAAAATCCAATATTCATCTTATGAATATCATGTGAGTTTGGTGGACTTATCCTTAATATCACCAATATCAAATATCTCCAATATCAAATATCTCCAATATCACCAATCACTCATAATTGTCTTAGTTTAACATTATTCCTATATTGTTAATCGACAACGGATTAATTTAGAATAATACATTTATTATTCATGGATTTAAACATGCAAAATAATAGACGCAATTTATATTAAATATAACCCACATACCTAGTATCATTATCATTAATAAAATTGTGTATAACATCCCTTATCCAAATACTAAATAGATCAAATGTATGAAAATTCTAGTTGACAAATCATGCCTTAAGATACGACAATCGTACTTGTTGACAAGGCTTAGATTTCATAATTTCAACTAGATTTGATCTTTAGGAATTTTGAGAATACTTATTTTAAGAATTCAATAAGTGAAGTTCTTGAATATGTATGATGATTGTTCGTTCATATATATCCAAATATCTTGACACACTATTATCTCATAAATTATGTAACATCAACTATTGACACAATCATCTTCAACAGCTTCCAAAACTGTAAAGCATTCTTATTCTTTAATGTGTAATGCAACTATGCTCTCAGTTAAGCATAACTAGTCCACATGGTCTTCATCAAACATGAAATCATACCATAACTAGTATTAAGTGTCACCTCAATTATATTTAGCATCCGTGTACAAAAACATCCCTATGCCTTTTAAAATCCGTAAATGATGAATATTCTCTTAATAATGTTTGGCACCTCATGAACTCCAAGTTTATTGGTTTATTCTTATTTCACAACAAATTGTTACAATATATATCCTTAGATTTTCATTACTCTGGAAAAATCCATAATCTAAGAAGAATTCCAAAACCAAACATATCCTATTAAAATATTCGATTAATTATTATCAAATAACTTTTGATTAAATACCAATGTTGTCAAATCATCTTGCATTCATGCATGATACAACTATTCATCTACACAATATGATGTACATAATGAATCATTTAGTCCAACTAATATTTCATTGATGTTCTATCTTATCAAAAGATATGAATCCATTTAGACTTTCTAAATGATATGTCATGTTGTGTTAGACTTATATACCAACATAAGTTTATTACAGTAATCATATTAAAAATCAAGGTTGTAATTAATTTCCTAAAATCTTATCAGATGAAGAATCCTGAATATAATACTTCTACTAGCTTTTAGAAATACTCAGGAGTTATCTTAATTATAATTAAATTCAAATCAAGTAAATGATTTAATTAATAATAAACTTAAGATTATCCTCCTAGATGCTTACAATAATCCATACTTGGATTCTTGCCATTTGTACACTTCATAAAGATTCTATGAATTCATAAACTCCTTTGATTACTAACTGTCCTCGCAATAGTAATCATTCAAGGAAGAGTTTAAATTCTATTGCCATATTTCATCAATATGAACACTAGTATGACAATCAACATCTTTATATACTAGATCTGGAGCATAGAAAGAATATTTTAATCGACAATCAATTGTTTGAGTATGATTAAAATCCTATCTTAATACATGCATTTAATATGTGTACAACATTGTCCATATGAGTTTTGTGACAACCGTGGCTTGAGCAGGTAGGTCAACCCGTAGTGTTGACCTAAATATCTGTTCTATAAGTATGGTTTATGGTTATATGTGATCATATTATTTATGTGTGTTTGTATGAGTTTATGAGGTACTGGTTAATCAATCTATTAGTTTTATCATCACAATGCGATTGGATTGATGGTGAAGTTTTTGAGTTCATTTCGTTTATTGGGGCCGCCTTTTGAGATGGACTTAAATAATTTTCTGATGGAAACTTAACAAACCCTTCACGTATTTCTTCATTAGACATGTTTGGACGAAGCGTTTTAGAATAAGTTATAATCTTTTTCAAATCCAAATCAGATGGCCTTGGTTTGATGTCAACTCTTTCCTCAATGTTAGATGTAGACATTTCCTTTTATCCAATGTTAGATGGAGGCATTTCCTTTTCTCCAATGTTAAATAGTGACATCTCATGCTCACATGTAGCATGTACAGCCGGCTCATCCATTTGTATGCAGGGAATCCCTACCCTTGATTCAAATTTCAAAATTTCTGCTTTATGGGCTTGGGCGGGAAAATTAGAAATATTTCTGCCATTGATTTCTGTGCTCGCTGGAAAATGACCGGGAGTGACAACTTTTTCAGCCATGCCGCTCTCCATGGTAATCCTATATGTCTCCTTAATTTTTATGGGTATACTATCAACACAACCGTCATCGACTTTACTTCTAGTGCCAATTTCATCAATATTTTCTGCACTTTCAGAGTTGGCCTGATTCAAATCCAGTTCTTCCTCTTTGTTTCTGAATTCTAGCGAAAATATCGAACCACCCATGTATTTGACCTTGCAATCTGTTACATTAAAACACGACCATATGGGTTGAAGTTCTACAAGTGAATGAATCATCACAGATTCACCCTCCTGTGGTTTCTGAAACCTTGTATTAATAAATGAAGAACTCGGTAAGTTATGCAACTTTGGAGGGATATCGAGCACCCATCCATCTCTCTTGCATCCTTGATTTGACTTTGAAAAAGATTTTTCATATTTAGCAATGTTCACTAAAAGTTTAAAGCTCCCAATACTAATCCGATTCAATCGCTTTTCAAGAGATTGAATATTTCCAACTCGAAAAAGCGAGCAAACCCGAACCTTTTACCCGCCTTACTTACCTTCCTAGCAACGTAAACGTCTGCTATCTCTCCCACCTCAGAAAAGAGTTCATACATGTTTACCTTGCTCCATTTGGGTAGGAAATTGGTAAAGAAAAAGTTCACCACGTTCCGACGAGGAACATGCTCTCTCTTTTCGTCCCCTTCATTGTCGTCTTGCTCACCTTCTTGCTTAGTTGCCATGTTGAGAAGCAGATTTATATGCCTTTGGTTAACTAGTTAGAATTCTACTGGATAATAGTTTGATCTTTATTATCAATATTCAAAGAATTTGTTAAAACTTTTAAGACTGATTCTGCAGGATGACCATGCCTGCAGTGCCAATCATGCTGAGACAAATAATTTTTAAAATTGGAATTAGTCAAATTGGCTTCAATACCTTGATCATTAAAATAGTACAATCCTCTACATTGATTACCAATTCTCAAAACATTTTTCATATTCAAATCCTGGTTCAAAAAAAACATCTGCTCTAATCAAAGGCAACGAAAATCTTTTATCTTTAGCAAGTTTATGTACTGAAAAGAGTGTAACACAATACTTAGGTATAACCAACACATCATACAGAACTAATCCATTAGATAATCTAAGATTTCCAGTCTTAGAAATAAAAGCTTCAGTCCCATTGGGATGTCCAACTTTTATTCTAAAATGTGAAATATCATGTACATTATCTAATTCTTTATCAGTGTGAGTCATGTGTTGATTTGCATCTGAATCAATAATTTTTCCATTAGAAATCATTTTTGGTTTAATATTAGTGTTAGAACAGAAAAACTTGTTGAAATTTTCATTAAAAGCTTTGTTGTTATTAAACAATGTACCTGTGATATTGGCATAAGAGTAGACAATTATTCATCTGTAAAACCAGAAAAAGAGCTGGACCCAACAATATTACTAATAGAAAATTTTATGCCTTTAAAATTTTGTCCAACTTTTTTTTTAAATCAACAGGGTAACCAATGAGTTTAAAATATCTGTCTATGGTATAACCATTAAAACCATAATTCTCACAGACCAACCATGAACCACCACCTTGTCTATTATTATTAACATTATTTGGCCTGGGAGTATTATTAAAAGTCTAATTTTTTTTGAAAATTTCCTTTATTAGGCACATTAGAAACAATAGCAGAAGCTTGAGACCTCTGAGAGGTTCCAGCAATGCTACCAGAATCAACTCTGTGAGACTCCTCACTAGAAATGATAGCATAAGCACTTCTGACATCAGGCAATGTTTCTCTAGAGAGTTTAGAACTTCTAATTTGCATATAAGTATCATCAAGACCCATCAAAAACTGCATAAATTTTATTAATTGGTTTTTTTATAAATCCATCAGCAGCATGACAAGTACATCTAGGTAACTCAATCAAAGCATCAAATTGTTTCTACAAAGCATTTAACCTATGATAATAATCAGCGATAGCTGACCCATTCTGTCTTAAAGTATGAATTTTATGAGGCATGTTAAATGTAACAGATCCATCTACTTTATCATATGTTTCTTTTAATTTTTCCCAAACATGTTTAGCCTTTTTTGAAAAAATTTGACCAAGAAAGAGTTCATCAGAAATTGAATTTAAAATCCATCACAAAAACAACAGCATTCACCCTATCTCATTGTCTGCCTAGAACTTCATCAGTATTAGACCTTTTACATGATCCATCTATGAAACCAGTTTTATTTTTGCCTACTAAAGCAAGAAGCATAGCACAAGACCAAACTTGATCATTCTTTGTTCCTATAAGTTTCACAGACACAATAGTTAAAGCAACATAATCATTAGGATGTAAATGCAAAGGATCACTAAATCCAGTCTACTTATTAAAGTGACTGGATCATCAATAACAAATTCATCATCAGTATAACCATGAACAGACATATTGACAACAACAATTAATCAATAGATAAAGAGAAAGAAAAAAGTTCTCAGGCTTTCACACCACTTAAAGTAGCAGATCAAGGGCTGACATACACAACAACAGAGATAAACACACAAGAATAATCAACTAAATCACAATAACAACAAACTCCCACCAACAATTGTAACTCCATAATAGTGCCTCTACATATCCTCAAAAAATTAAAGAAAGAGTAAGAGATTTTGATAAATGCTTAATTGTATATGTAAATTACCCGGGATTTTGCCAAATAAAAGCCAATAAAATGCCAAAAGAATAGAAAAAGTGTGCTTTTGTGTCTAATTGTGCAGGAAAGGATTAAAAGGACAAAAAGAAGCAAAAACAGTCAAAAACCAACAAGGAACGAAAGAGACAAGAAAAAGAGTGAAAAAACAGCCAAAGATCAAAGCCGGATAAGCCAACACAGCAAGAAAGGCAGTCAAATGTCAAAATAATGAAGCCATGGACCAATTATGACAAGTTCTTAAAGTTTCAAGGGCTCATTTGTATATTTGAAGTCAAAAGGACCAAGATTGTAAAATGAAGAAAGTTGATAATTAAAGAGAAAAAGGAAGCAAAGAAACACAAGGGCTGAAATTGCCATTTAAAACTTGCTTTAACACTACACTTGGGCGGAGCAAAGGCAGGGACTAGTTGTGCCAATCTTTCATAGTTTCAAACAGAACACCGCGTAACTCGCAACTTCCTAACCACCTAAACTACTTTTCCCGCCCAAATTCTCACAAACCCAACTTCGAAATTTACCACCCCCCGCTCCTTTATAAGCTTTCAACCCTGCTCATACTTCCTCCCCAATCAACAGCCAACACGTGGCAGCACCCTATTGGCCATAACTCCTCTCTTCTATGATCAAACGGCCACAATCAATTTATAAAAGATCAACGGCTGAGATTTAAAGGAAGCTTCAGGAAACTCTCCCTCCTCTTCACCTCATTCCTCTAGTAAATAGAGCACTAGGCCGATCAGTTTTTTCTCTGTTGTTTTTTTTTAGATGTTAAAAATTCTACTTTGTATTTTTCTTTCAATTTAAGCAATTCCCCTTTTCCAAACATTTTTCGTTTTAAAAAACTTTCCATTACTTGTACTCCGTTTCTTCAGCTTTTATTCACCTTTCAGCAATAACAACTCAATTTTCAAGTATTTGTTTACTTTGATTTCAGTTCTAAGCTCATTTCATCAAATAAGCTCTAAATAAGCTCTTTTGAGCTTATTACTTTCCATAAGCTCAAATTTAGCTTACATTCTGTTTTTAGTCAATCATTAGTTCAATTTCATCATTTAAATCAAAAGTTATGATTACTTAAGGTTTTTGTTTCAATTTTGAAGTAACAAGAAGAAATAAGCTCAAATTAAGCTAGATAAGCCAGCTTATTGAGGTTTAGAGGCAAGGTGCCATTTAGGAACATTCAAACTTCTACTCTTGGATAGTTTAAATGTAGAAGATTCAACAATCCTCAGGTTTACATTTCCTAAACTCTCAAATTTGAATATTAAAAGCTTAATTCAATTTAGCTTAATCTTTTGAAAGTTATTGCTTATTCCTGGTTCATTGTGTTTAGATAGCTTATAGTTAAAAGTGTTTTAATCTGTTTTAGCTTTAAATCATTTAGACTTTACTTTTCAAGTTTTGTTACAATGTTAATACAAAAGCTATAAGAGTAACTTAGCTTATTTGGTTAATAAAGCTCTAGGTTAAAATGGTCAAAGAGCTTAACTAGTTTAGTCTAGGTTGAGTAGCTAAAATTTTTTTTAGCTGAGTTTGGAATTTTTTTAAACAGTTTTATAAGCTCTCTTTAAAACATTGACAGTCTTTTCATAAAGGAGTGTTGGATAAAGCTAGTTTTAAAAAACAACTTAATAGTCACTAAAGTTTTGTCACAAACTTCTACCTATTTGAGTGTAAGTCAAAAAATAAAAAGTTAAAAGAGAATTTAGAAGCCGGAAAGTTAAATTCAAAAATTTAGAGTTTATACAAAAAGTCGTTTTTGTTGCAATGACTCGGAATGACAAACAAGTAAATGTAACAACGTTATAATTGATTATTGATAAAACTATTTACAAAGAGAAAACTTAACTTAGAGAAGTATATTATAGCAAGTTACTATTAGTAACACAGAAGCATTGCATATTTTAGTAGTTTTATTTCAACATGCAAAACACCCTCTCAATGACCAACTTTTGTTTATAAGAGTCAACACTGCTTTGTAAAGTGGCTTTCTTTCTAGCTTTTTCTTTACTTGCAACTTTTATTTCATTCCTTTAAATACCACTCTTTACCTCCTCATCTGATCAGAAATTAAGAACAAAAGATCTCTCTGATCACTCTATATAATCATACACTAAAACCTAGAGAAAGAATGGAGCAAAACTTACCAATAATCACCAAGAAATTATGGCGATTGATGCGTGTGATGTTCTTCATGTTAAAGAAAGGAATTTCAAAAGCAAAAATCATGGCTGATCTTAACATGATGATGAAACGAGGCAAAATCGCTGGAAAACCAACCTCGTCATGCAACGAATATGAATTCAGCTGCAGAAACACCCCTCGTCACCCACTCGCTCTTTTCTCCTCCCACAAGAAACACAAAAACAGTCGCCACCATCTTGCTACTTCTAACCCACCACTCGCAATTGACTATAGTGATGACATTGTAATCAATGCTGCGGTTCTCAAGGCTCTCGATATACTGAAAAGTGCCACTATGACGTCACCACCACTTCTGGAATTCGGGAGCCCATTGGACGAGAAGATGATGATAACGGACTCACCGTATTTAGTAACTAAAGGTGGAGAAGATGATCGCGTGGATGAGGCTGCTGAGGAGTTCATAAGGAGGTTCTATAATGATCGAAGACGTGAAAATTAATTGTGGGACTGGAATGTCTGTAGTGGAATATTAGGGGGTTATATGGACTATACTTCAACTATTTTCTTGTAATTCAAGCTTGCTGGTTTTGTGATATGTGTAGCCCTAGCCCCTAACAATTTTGGTATCCTTTTAGATATGAGAATAAATTAAATACAAGTAAAACGACGATAGCGACCTCTTATGTATACTTACTGCTCATATAGAGAAAATATCTATTATTAAAAACTTAAAAAATAAATAATTTTGCTAGACAAAAACACCGTTACTTATAACAAGCAATGCCATTTATTAAATATTCAAGTACTTAATTAGAATCTAAACTAATAGCTCTCTTCACTCTTACTTACTCGACATCTATACCTGCGTTGCATATATACAAAAAATTAGACACACAAATTAGCGCTACTATAAACCATGCCCGCTATACGCAAGTAATCATCTGGTATACTTAATCACTATTGATTATTCTTTTATATGTAATTTCAATTTTCTGATGACATCTATCAACTATTGGAAATTCTATAAAGCATGAAGAACTTAATTTAGCGCGCTAGGACTATATATAGTCGAGCAAGACACATTCCTTATACATTAATTGAGATTACATTGAACATTGAAAGAAATTAGGTGCCGCGTATGTACAACAAGGCAAATATTTGCTGGTTGAAAATGTATTTAGTGAGACGTCTGTTTTTTAGACGTAGTTAGTGAATACAACTGTTTGTAAATGTTTTAACTTATTTTTAGGACAATTTTTGGTTAGATGGTGGATTTTAACCAAGTGGTGCGTAATCAAGTGGAACAAGTGTGCGTAATCAAGTGGCGTAAACAATATATTATTACGTTATTAGTCCTGACTAGGTGTTTGATAACGCTCAAATTATACATGTTTCTATACGCGTTATCAATGCTTATATATATATATAAATTGTTTAAATATAAAAACTTTTGGTATATAATAGAGTATATTTGTCATTGTAGGTTCTTGGAATGTGTCATGGAAGAAAATGGAAGAAAACACTAAGATTTGAAGCTTAAACGAAGAAATAACTCAAGCTGAATGCTTCCCGACACCTGTTCACTGTTTTGGCCATAACTCGGTCATACGAACTCCGTTTTAGTTGGTTCTGGCGGCCACGCGTGGGAAAGAATTCTCTACAACTTTGATTTTTGGTCCAAGAGCTGAAATTGCCCCAAGTGCGGCGCACTTGTAAATAAGTGCGGCGCACTTTTCCACCTGAACGAAAATGAAAGGAAATTAAATGCAATTAAATGCCAAGTGCATTAACACCCGAAGTGCTGCGCACTTTTTTGTAAGTGAGGCGCACTTTGGCCCTGAAAAAGCCTATAAATACCCTCTCAAACCATCCCATAACACACAACTCTCACACACAATTCCCCATTCGTTTAGAATCATTAGAAGGGGTGTTTTTGGTGATAAAGGCCTGAGAACCTTTGATCCAAACCACCTTGATAACACAAATCATCACCACCATTAGAATCAAAGTTCTTGAAGAAGTTGGATAGTCTTGGTTGATGTTCATCATTGTTCTTAGGTTTTGATCCATCAAAGAGGCATAGTTGTAGTGTTATTTCGAATCTATAAGCGATTGTGACAGAATTGTTCATAGTTTCTGGATTTTGCTTTGAATATAATAAAGTGTTCTTGGGAAATTCTTGTGAAATCACCATACTTTGCTCTTGGAATTGGTATGAATCTTGTTACTCTTTTGAATATAATCTTTGTTGAATCCATGATGAATGTTATGTGTTTTGTTACTTTGATTATGAAGTAGTAATCTTATGTTTGTTTGGGCGATATGTGATCTTGGATATGGAGTGTTTGGATATGAGTTTATTGAAATGGTTAAACATGATTTTCTAAGTGTAAAGGCCGAAAGGATACTTATAAACTTATGTTTTATCATTCCACTAAATATATGGGTTATAATAACTTATAAAGGCCGAAAGGATTTGTTGTTATTAATCGATATAATCACTAGTTATATTTAAAGGCCGAAAGGATTTATAACTTGTGATAACTCTATTCTCTAAACTTATAAACACTATTCCAAACACATCATTATCTAAGTGATCATTGCCTAAACAAACATACCTTAATCCTTTGATTGAATCATCTCTTCATTGCTTTCTTTACAATATTCGATATATGCTCGTTTTGGTTAATTTGATCTGTGACAATCATCTTAGCCTTAGCACCTTAATTACAAACTGTGAAAACTTTAATTCCCGTGGAACGACCTGGACTTACCCAATACTATATTACACTCGAATATGGTATACTTGCCCGAATGTTGTGTTTTTAGTCAAAATCGGTATTTCTAGTTATTATAAATTTAAAGCTTGGAAAACACACATCAGTGTTCAAAGAATTCTTTTTATCAATATTTTCCAAAAAGAGCTCTAAAACCTATCATGAAATTCTTTATGTGACTTCTGCCGGGTGATTGCCCTTAGTGACGTGCGTATTGTGGGTTTAGATGTCAGGATTTTATCTTAATGTGTTTTGTTTTCCCCTCTTTTATGTATGCGTTAGAGTCGTTGTATGTTTGAGGGTTAGAGTAGTTTTATATTTAAGGGTCGGTACGACGTGGGACTAGTTTGGTTGGTAGTGTAAAGTTAGCGTGGTAGTGTTATGTGTTGGTAGTTAGTGTGTCCTAGAACAGAGGTGAAGATTAATCATGCATAGGCCTTTATAATTATGTTCGCGACCATAATTATAATTGCACCTTTTTCACACGTGTACTTACTTCCAAGACCACACATCTCAATGATAACACACATCTACCACATAGCACTTAATAATAATCCAAATATAACTCAAACATGATAATCCATCTAACGAACCATAAAATCCCAATCGACCAAACGAAACAGAAGTCACATCGTGACCCAAAATATAAAAGCAATCCTCGATTATAGCAACGCATCGAGGTAGAAAATGAAATAAACTTATGTTGGGCCTCGCTTGGGTTTGACTTTTCTCTCTCAAAAGTCACCCAACTCCGCGGGTCCAGTGAGGTAAACAATCTCCCAACGATATCTCCTAGGGGTAGGGGAAGACATGACTAAAACAATAACAAAGGG
This sequence comes from Tanacetum coccineum, assembly GCA_026074375.1. Classification (NCBI taxonomy): domain Eukaryota; kingdom Viridiplantae; phylum Streptophyta; class Magnoliopsida; order Asterales; family Asteraceae; genus Tanacetum; species Tanacetum coccineum. The sequence continues at coordinate 38,907 of BQNB010005804.1, read as the reverse complement.
GTATATACTATTAGATCCCCATAATGAAAAAGTATATATTTCATATTATATAGTAGTAATTCAAAATAGAAAGAATTTCAAAGCTTTTAGGTAGCGGGAACATACGGTATATACGTACACAAACACTTATGCCCTAAAATGCAACTATATGAGGGACCCTTAAGCTATAGTCTAGGCTCAACCACCTAGTTCTCTATAACCAAAGGCTCTGATACCAATCTGTCACACCCCGCCAAGGCGGAAACGCGAGGCGTAAACAAGAATGGATATCATCACAACACATGGTGTCTATATAGAGAATACTAAAATGAAAACTAAAGTAAAGCAAAGACACAAAGTGTCATAACAATACCCAAAACCTAATGGTGTCTTTATTAATGAGAAAGAAGTCTCGTCAATAAATGACATGCAAAACATAATCCAAACAATTCATGCAAACGCATTTATTCAAACAGAAAGCATAAATAAACTCCAAGCATCCTACGGTCTCTTCTAGCCACTTCGCTCTATCTTAGCACCATTAAGCTCACCTGAAAATGATGCTTAAAACGTCAACATAAAGTTGAGCGAGAATCATAGGTTTACGACATACAACAATATCCAAAATAAACTTTCAATTAGCTGCTGCAATTACCAAAACAATTCATGACACAAGTAACCACAACGGGACGGAACGTGCCCACGATCCATAAGCATACCAAATTCATATGTGCGCTACATGGCCTCATATTAGCTCACACAGTCTTACCACCGTCAAACCTCATTTTGCATATTGGGATCCACAATACCAAACATATCATACACTGGGTAGGCGTACCCATCCGATCCCATATCACAACACTGAGTAGGCGTACTCATCCGATCCAATACACATAACTACAACAAGCTTAAAAACATTTTAACACGACAACAAGACAAGCATCATTCTCACCCCAAAATAACATGAGAAAAAGGGGCTATGAAACTCACCTGATGCTTAGCTTCCCAAAATAATCCAACAAAAGCTTCACAACACCTCACGAACAATCTAAACAATTAAGCACACAATAAACTACCATCAATTAGGTATTCAACCCAATATGATGTAACCTCAACTATGATGGATATCTAAGCTATCTACCATAGCTCTATACTTGATTTAAACCTTTTCCAACTCCTACATATGCTATTTACACTTCAATGCTACACTTTATATTTTCTGGTTTTGAGCAGATTTTTATACCCACTTACGCGTCCTAAACGCACCACTTAAACACTCCCATAATTCAAACCAAAATTCACCATGCTACATATATGTCCTATGAACCTCTCATAGCTCTCCCAAAACCATCACCCTTTTACAAATACCCTTTTGAAATTCATTAATCCAAGGTGTTCAAAATTCGTCCAGAATCTGACCTTCTAAAAGTATGGCACTAGCTGACCACTTTAGACCTCCTTTCATGCTTAGCAAAAATTCAGGGGTCACACACAATATATAAACTAACTTCCACGTGATTTTTAGCTTCTAACTAGATGTCTAAGTATTTTTAGAAAAATCAAAACCAAAACTGAAATTCGTCACTGTTTTACACACTAATTTTGTAACGCACTTTTGACCCACTTCCCGACCATAAAAACTTTCGAGGGTAACTTTTCTGGAAAGTAGAATCTCTGAGGATCCTCCAGTATGTTGTAAATTATTTATTTGATAATTTATGATTGAGTTATGCTCGTTACAAAACTGCCTAACTTTCTGCAGTGAATTAAACAATTAATTCGGGCGATCTAAACCCTAACGCATGATCAAAACACGTAACCCATTAAACTAATGATCACCCAATCATCATTAAACTATAACTTCTAGAAAATTAAAACCCTAATTTATAAACTCTAATCTATAAGCCCTAATCCATCATACTTAGATTACAATAATTGAAAATTAATTAACTAGAATTACACAAAGATTAGAAATTACCTTAAAAGAAAACCCTAAAATTTTTCTTCTTCCTCTCTTGTAGAAATCGGCCAAACAATAATGGGGCTTAGGGATTTTATGTTTTGTATTTATAGGCCACAAGGAAATCCCTAGATAAACCTAATTACAATTTGAGTTCAATTAAAACTCATTTTTTTTTCTTTTTTTTTCTAATTTTAGTATTTACTATTCATGCCTAAAAAAATATTTTTTTAATATATTTTTTTAATTAATTACCTTCAATACCTTAAGTTTTATAAAAACCTAAGCTAATTTGGTAAACCATTTTGCTTGAAAACTACTTTCTAAAAATAACTTTTCATTTCCAAATTCACTTTCTATATATGGAAAGTTTACCAAAAACTCTCTTATTTTAACAACTCATTTCTTTCACAAATGACACGCTTCTCATTTTAATTCATCACCTAGGCATCCACATATTAACCAAAACAATTCTCTCAAAATACCCAATCAATTCCATTATCACTATAAGTGATTAAAATAAAATTTCTCCATCAAATAACTCATTTCTCTTAACTTAACCCCCAAAACCTAAACTTATCTTAAATTAATAACACAAAAATACGTATACGTAATACTACTTACACATTTAACACAGAAATGCTCAAATCTCAATAATCATTTCCTTGTCACTCAAAAGTGAACGAAATGAACTCAACCAACTTTATCACCATTCCAATCTCATTGAGATGATCACACTCAATAGTTTGATTACCAATGCCTCATAAACACATATAAAGTATAAACACACATAAACACATCAAATCACATAAACCATACATTACAACAGGCACCTAAGTCAACACTAACGGTTTGACTAACGCGCTCAAGTCACGGTTGTCACAGTATCCCATCCTTTAGGAAATCTCGTCCCGAGATTTAACTAGAAGGTTCAACTCTATCATTACCAAACAATTAATCGAGGATACTTATCTTTCAAGTAGTCCTCCTATACCCATGTTAACTCAAAGTTACACTTTGAATTCCAACAATTTACAACCATAACATTCCAATTACGTTTTATCTCCCTTGACCTCATTTGATCCTTACGTTCCCAAGTAAGCTCATGACCACGCTTCGAATCCCAACGAACTTTCACTAATACTATCATACTATACTTTTACTCATGACCTCTCGGTCCACAACATCAACGGTTCCTTGACAAAACAAAGAGTCTTGTCAACCTTAATCTTATCCAACTTCTACAATCCGAATCCAACTGCTAGTGACTTTGCTTACCCCCACAAGGGTGCAATTAGCAACCCCAAACAAAAAGAAGCATCCCACTACATGTACCTCGCTCGTCATCAAGAAAACTTATCAAAACCCTTAAGTTATTGTAACAACGTGTTTTATATCTTAACCTCGCAACTCATCAAACAAGAACTGTCTTGAAA
>BQNB010005804.1:13289-27581 GCA_026074375.1 Tanacetum coccineum | reverse complement strand
GATGAACCATTAGTCATGCCGTTAGAAGGAATTCATGTTGACGATAAGCTCCAGTTTGTGGAAGAGCCCGTTGAAATCATGGAACGGGAGATCAAACGATTGAAGCGGAGCCGGATACCACTGGTTAAGGTTCGCTGGAACTCTAGGCGGGGCCCTGAGTTCACCTGGGAACGTGAAGATTCGTTCAAACAAAAATACCCACAACTCTTCACAAACCGGGCTTCGTCATCTACTACAAGGACTTAAGCTTTGAGGACAAAGCTCTTTTAACGGGTGGAGACTGTAACATTTCTCATTTTCGTGTCATTGTACGACGATATTAATGATCACTATTTATTTTAGTCCGATACGCGTTTACTTTTAATATTTACTTTTAAGCTAAACCGCGTAGACTAGAAATAACCAATGAATGCAAACGGTCACCAAATAAATTAAGGTTTACATCAACCAAGTAAGGAATAATTATTTTGAGAATAATTATGTACTTTGAGTATTTTATTTTTATTGGTCACGTAAAAGGGTTACGTTTCGCGATAAAATACATTTGGACGCACCCCGGAAATACCTAGACTTACCTAGACTCAAACCAATACCCATATTAAACGCCTAGACACAAGAATTAACAAATGTCTTGCGTTAATATCACATGGTTCCCGAATTTGGACAAGAAATCCATAAACAAATCGTCCTTGGTGATACATTAGCTAGCAAAATCTTCCTAATGATCCTAAAAGGTACATGTACATATACTAGGTAATTAATTTATGTCCTAATGGTCCCCTAATGATGCTTGACACAATGGATAATAACCACTTTGCTTCTCTTGCTCTCCTTGTGTCGTGAACTAACAAGAAAAGAAACACAAACTCATAAGATTTCCTAGCTAAGTGAATCTTGTACAACTTAGGGCTCATTAAAACTTGTACTTATGGTGGTTTAGCAAAAACCATGTGAGATTAACTAAATCCCCTCAAAACCGCCCCCTAGAGCACGATTCGGTTTGGGGTATGGACTAGGAAAAGTTAACTAGACTCACTTGCCTATAAATATGCTCTTACACATACACTTAAACCTTTCTTAAACTCATAGACACTTAAACACTCCTCTCTTTGTGTTCGGGTCTCAAACCGCCAACGAGCATCCACAAGGAAGTATACGCGTTACGGGTTAAGCAATTACACGTCCTCTCCTAAAACCTTTCGAGCTATAGGACCTTTGTAAGTTGCACACAACTCACTTCCTTCGTATTTTACGTGTTCATTTATTGTAAACTAGCTTAGAGGTCAAGTGTATGTGCATTCGACGTACTAACGGGAAAGCACACACGATATACATAAAACGAACATGCTATGAGCACATTGTATTCGTTTAATAACTTGCACGATGTTAGAAACGTAAAAGCTAAACGCGAACAATAACCATGATATAAAAATGGACCACGACATGGGTAATAAGCCTTGTTCGCAAATTTAAAGAGAAAATATACGTAAACTATGGTTGAAATCACGACATGAGGGTGTGGGAACATGTAGTCGACGTTAATGAACGTTTGCATGTCGCGGGTCACGATTAGAAAATGTTAAACACATTCACTTTGGTGCTAGACGATTTAACGGAACTATTTAAAACACTAATAAACATTTCGGACCCTTAGTGGACTACGCGACCCATCTTCGTGAGCCCACAAGGCCCATAAGCCACGAATAAGCTAGGACGGCTTATTCACGAGCTTAAACGACTTATAAGATGTTTACGAGCCTAGGATAAGTTAGTGGACCTTAAAGGAGAAAGCCCGGACCACTAGAACCCCTATCGGGTTTCTATCGAGCCCAACATGAGCCCAATGCGAGCTCATAAGCCACAATAAGCCTAAACAGCTTATTCGTGTGCTTATACGACTTAATGAGCTTGATATGGACTTAAGGGCCTAGATGAACCACTCGTATTTCTTTTAAAACCAACCGAACCCTTAACGGGCCTCCTAGCCCATTTACGGGCCCTAAATGAGCAAATAAGCTCACAATAAGCTCGAGTAGCTTATTGGTGATCTTATGAGGGCTTAATAAGCTTAACGGACTTAAATGTACTTAATGGACCAAGCCCTAACCACTGAAACTCATTCGGGCTCACAACGGGCCCAATAGGCCCAACAGTTTGCTTATTAGCTTATCGAATAAGCTAAAATAAGCAAACCGACCTCCTGAGCACTTAATGGGACTTAATGTGCTTAACGGACCCTAATGGACCCAACAAAACTCTTTCAAACCCCTAACGGGCCTTAACGGGCCCAAACCGGCCCAATCGGAAGCTTATTAGCTTATTGTGAATAAGCTGGGAAAATAAAACGGATCGTTGGGCTTAATGCGAATTAGAAACGGGTTAGCAAAGTCCCTAAACCCTTAAGGATACTTATCGAGTAGGCTATTGGGCTCTCTGGCCCAATAAGCTTAGAATAAGCCAAGATAAGCTCGTTGAGCTTATTGACAGCTTATTTGATTTAACGGGACTTATTTAACGTATTTGAACCTATTAAAACTAGTTTGGATCACTAACACTCCTTTGGGACCTTAATGGGCCCGAACCGGCCCATTAAGCCTAAATAAGCTCGGATAGAGCTTATTTATAAGCCAAGTAATTTTTCGCAGCTTAATTAAAACTTACAAGTCATTTTGTCGCTTGTCGAAACGTAATTAGGGTTAAGACGCAAATTCTACAAGTAGAGGGACTAAAATTGACAATTTCGAAACCTAAAGGTTTAAACGGGTCATTTTCAAATCTAATAACTCTAGGGACCATTCCTGTACATCCTGAAACATTAGAGACTAATTTAAAACCATAAGGACCTAAGTTGTAAAATTCCGAGAGTTGAAGGACTAGTTATGACATTCTTGTAACTAGAAAGTTGAAGTGTAAATGTTATTACTTACAAACCTAGGGACTAAAAGGTAACGACTAAAAACCTTCGGGTACGTTTGTGAGAAAAGTGAAATGAATAAAACACTTAACGAGTCGGTCAAACATTAAGAGATTCGGGGTGAGTTCACAGCCCCAGCTTTACAAATTATATTTAAAGATTTATAGCCTTGGGTGTGATAAAACATGCTTTGTTTTACAAACTGGACGCAAGCTGTACATTTTTATACCATGATAACGGGTTTGCCTTTAAGTTACCATAAACCCATTATGGTCCATGTATCATGAATGTGTAATTGATAGATGTGATTGGAAATTACATTGTTCTTGGTTGGGCGCGTATGTTATGGATAGATCTAATTAGGGATTGACAATCCCCGTTTGGCCGTGAACTAGCTATCACTGGGAACGAACGCATCCATGTAAGAATCTGGGAGTTGCTGGGCGTGTTAGCATACATAATTTCACGGCACACATGGTTTGGCAAATTATATTTGCATTCCATAATATGTACGTGCTTTAGCTTCGGTGTCATGAGCTTAGGAAACGTAATTACTTTTTATGATGTTTGCATTTGTTGCTTAATCATGCACTGGGAAATCTTGCGGTCCTACAATTGATTTACATAAACCTATGAATTCACCAACTTTATGTTGACGTTTTAAGCATGTTTTTCAGGTCAATAAGGCACGAGGTGCGATGATACATTGGGAGTCAATAATTGAAGAGTCAACACTTAAGATTTGGGGTCTTATTACACTTTGGGGACAATTGTTATAAACCGGAATCTTTATCTATACTGTTGAACTATTTGAAGCCATGAGCTTATGTAACAAACAAGTATTTTGTTAATCCAATGTATCTTTTTCAAACGACACGTTTAGTAGTCGTTCTCAGATCTTGTGCTATTGACCCAATAATGTAACGCCTCGGATATTCAACATTCCGCTGCATACTCAGATTTGAGGGTGTTACAACATCATACAACATGCAGCACATAACGTATAAAAGCTACATAAAAGTCCATGTGTAACTTGAACCATATAATCACATAATCAAAACATTTCGAAACATATTTTGCATCATTTCCATCCCAAGAAAATATAATAAAATGGGACTATGAAACTCACCTGATGCTCAGCTTACTTGACAAGATCTTGCACACAATCTAATCAAAACAAAACACAAGTTACACTCGGTTAGGCAAATGCCCAAGCAAATGTAACAATAACATGATGGACCTCTAAACCTAACATTAAGTTTATGATCCTTCATATACATCTCCCAACTCAGTTTCATACACTATATGTGTAACATTTCTCAATTTCAGGTCATTTTACGACTCCTATTATTCTTCACTATTTATTTTAGTCCGGTACGCGTTTACTTTTAATTTAACTTTTAAGCTAAATCGCGTAGACTAGAAATAATCATTCAACGTAAACGGTCACCAAATAAATTAAGGTTTACGTCAAGCAAGTGTTATGTAATTATTAAGAAGATAATTATTGACTTTGCGCGTTTTATTTTTATTGGTCACGTAAAAGGCTTACGTTTCGCAATAAAAATACGTTTAGACACCCCGGATGATACCTAGACTTACCTAGACTCAAACCAATACCCACTTTTAATCCTTAAACACAAAAATTATTCAATTTTCGTGTTAATAAGCCATTATGGCCGATATTGGGAAAGCAAAACCCATAATACATTGGATACTTACACAATCTTGTACAATTATCTCTTAATTAAGTCTTGTACTTGTATGATCTTAATAAGATTTCAAAACTCTTCATTCCCTCCAAGCCTTACTCGTCCCACATACATACACAACTAGGAAATCTTCTTTACATATATTAAGTACATGTACATCAAGGACTAATTAAAACTTGTCCTTAAATGTTCCTAATTAACCTATTACACATTGGATAATAACCACATTGAATCCCTTTTTATGCCTTGGATAACCGCGGCCAACATACACAACCCACACACCATAAGATTTTCTAAATCCTAAGTATCTTGTACATTGATCTTGCAATTAAAGAATGTACTTAGGAGGTATTATCAATACCATGTGTGATTAGCCAAATCAAACCAAAACCGCCACATAGGGCACGGTTTTGTGCTTAGGATAGAACTAGAAGAGCTAACTAATTTTTAAGCCTATATAAACCCACTCCCACTTGACCTTTAACATTTCTTACAACTCTTAAAACACTAAACACTCTCTCTAAGCAAAAACCATCCTTATATCTCCCCTTGGTTTCGGATTCATCACAGCCGACCAAACACATACATTAATTCGACACCACCACTCAAACCAAGACCCTAAGATCACTAGCAAGAACATATAAGGAGTATTCAAGTAAAGGTTAGGGTTTAGGAGTGAGGTTAAGCTCGAAGCTTAGGTTGTCAATCCATTCGGATTGCTCCTACTCATTTCTACACGACAATACATTTTCAAAGGATCTAGGACTATTGTAAGTCGAGCCCTACCTTTTATATGTTCGTGTCTTAATTGTTTTCCTCTTGGCTAGTCGTATGGGTTACGATTAACTTATGTTTAACAAGTTAACGTGAGTGTGAACATGCATGGTTTAACCCATGCATGGTTCACACACTTATAAATACATGTATGTAACTTGTGTGGTGCTAGGATGCGTTAAAACGTGTAAAACATAGTTTAATATCGAGCTAAGGCTTAAACGTTTTCATTTAATTACAAATATGGAAACCAATATGAACACTAACACGTACACACGAAATACATGAAACCTACACGTAAACTTTTCATGAAAACATGATGGCTTGGCTTGGGAAAGAGTATACTAATTAATTAGACGATTGCATGTGATGAACACGACTATTATGTGTGCTAAACGAGCTTATTTTGGTTTGCTAGGAATCTTAACAAGCCCCTAATATCACTAATAGGCTTAACGGGCCACTAATGGACTTATTAAACCCAACAGCCCCCTATTGGGCCAAGCAGGCCCAACAGGCCATAGTTGTGGGGTCCACAGCTTATTAATAAGCTCCTTGAGCTTATTAAGGGGTCTAAAATACTTGTGGGACTTATATGAACCCTAATATATATTTGAAACCTAACCGGACCCTTAATGGGCTTGGCGGCCCATTACCGTAGCCAAAAATGGGTCCATAAGCCACGAATAAGCTTGAACAGCTTATTTGTGAGCTTATGCAGTTTATTAAGCTTATTATAGACTTAGAAAGACTATTGGGCCTCTTGAACGAGTTCATAATGGGCCCAAAAGCCTATTACCGTAGCTTATTGGCTTATGGGATAAGCCAATCTTGAAAAACAGCTTGAACAGACTTAAAGGTGCTTAATAAGACTAGGAAAATAAATTGGACAATGTATGAAACCTTAATGGACCTTAACGGGCCCAAAAAGCCCAATAAGCTTAAATGAGCTCATTCGAGCTTACTTATAAGCTGTCACAGCTTATACGGCTTATAGGAGTCTAATGAAGCCTTTTGTCACTTTTCAAAACCTATTTGAACTTAAAATATAATTTTTGGAAGTTAGAGGACTAGAAGTGCAAAACTTGGAACTTAAGGGTTAAAACTGTCAAAACTGATTTTTATAAGTCTAGGGACTTTGCCACTTTTTAAAACTTATTTGGACTTAAAATGAAACTTTGGTAAGATAAGGGACTAAAAGTGTAAAACTTGGAACTTAAGGGTAAAATTGGTCAAAAACTAATTTTATAAAGTCTAGGGACTGTTTTTGTCACTTCTGAAACATAAGGGACTGTTTTGAAAGTATAAGGACAAAAAGTGTAAGTCTTTCTTATAAGTAACAGGGCTAAGGTTGTAAAACGTTAGAACTATGGGTTTAAATGTAAAATCTTCTATTTCATAAAACTTAGGGACTGTTGTCGTAATATGGAAAAACTAAGGGTAATTTGTAAATCAAAAGTGATTTTTTTAATAAATAGTTTAAGGTGTCGGACTGCGGAGCCATAATGTAGATTCTTATACACTAAAACACTCCGTGAATCCACTAAAATACGTATATTTATTATTAATACTTTTACACCGGGTATACTTAAAAGCATATAGTCGTACATATTCCCAAGAGCAAACGAGGAAGATAAATACATTAAACGTGTGCACCACACAAGAGATAACAGTATATATAAACTAGCAAATTATTGTAGTTTATACAAGAGTCGTTAGCCTAAACTAGTAGACTAAGACTTGACCGTATTTACTTAGGTATTTGACGGTGACGCTTACTTACCATCTTTGGTATTTTTGCTATACGCGGAGAACTACCTATTGAGGTGAGTTCATATCCCCATGCTTTACATTTGTTTAAATGATTTACATTTTTGGGGTGAGAACATGCTTTGTTTTACAAATTGGACGCGAGTGTACATTTTATACAATGATTACGTGTTTGCCTAAGTAGCGATAACCCACTGAGCCCACTATCATGAACTGTCAATTACTGGATTGTAAGCGCGAGTGTTATAAATAGATCTATTTGGGATTGACATCCCCGTTCGGGTGAGTAGCGCTCACTGTGCCGGTTTACCGAACAACGGACGTATACCATGTCGGATTTAGGATGTTGCGGGTTAGAACATCATCACGGGCAATGTTGGCAATTTATATTGCAATTCATACATGTCGAGCTTCAGTGTCATGAGCTTAGGGAAACGTAATTACATTTTTGTGATGTTTGCATCTGTTGCACTATCATACACTTGGAAAATCTTGCGGTCCTACATTACATTTTACATAAACCTATGAATTCACCAAATTTATGTTGATGTTTTAAAGCCTGTTTTCTCAAGTAAATGAGGCACGAGGTGCTAAGGATACATTGGGGATACTCTTTTGGGGAGTCGTGCATAAAAGATTTGGAGTCATTACATCTTGAGATTTTTGTTATGATCTAAAATCTTTGATATCAAATGTTGAACAATTTAAGCCGTTGCGCTTTGTATTAAACAATTTTAATAAATCCAATGTATAGTATTTTAAACGACTCTTTCAGAGGTCGTTCTCATATCTTGTGCTATTGATCTATGAAGTAACGCTCCCGGATACTTATTATTCCGCTGCGACCTAATTTAGGGGTGTTACAGATTGGTATCAGAGCCCGGTTATAGAGAACCAGGTCAAATGTTTTTTACTTGGACTATAACCGTTTTTAAAAAATGCATCATAAAAAGGGATTTTTATAGGACATGCATTCATACATTACTTGTTGCATTAGTTGGGTATACTAGATGCTGCATGGTTCTCATACGTGTTTATAATATATTAAGTATATTATTATTGGTCTTATATATGTACTAATGTAAACTCTTTTTGAGTGTTACAACTATAGTCATGTCATCGGATTCGGGCATTCATCCTAGGATTTCAATATTCGTTCTATATCAATCGTCATGGAGACCGCTTGCTTGGGTTGTGAAACTTCTAAGACTCTAGGGAGCCCGATTCATCGAGGCCTCACAGGGCATCCACCGAATACTGGCCTGGCCCTATCTAAGGGAGCCAGAGAAACCCCAAAATCACCGGACTACGTGCCTGGCCCTAAGGAGCCAGAGCAGGCACCGCTCTTACCAGATTTTGTGCCAGGACCAGAGTACCCCAAGTACTTGGCCCCATCTGATGAGGAGGTTCCTGTTAAGGATCAGCCTTATGCTATTGCTGATTCACCTATAGCCTTATCTCTAGGCTACGTTGCTGACTCGGATCCCAAGGAAGACTTTAAGGATGGTCCAGTGGACTATCCAACTGATGGAGGTGACGGCGATGATGATGACTCCTTTGATAATGACAAGGAAGAGGAGGCTTCGGAGGAGGAGGAGGAACATTTGGCTCCAGCCGACTCTGTTGTTGCACCCGTTGTTGACCATGTCCCCTCTTATGAGGAAACAAAGCCGTCTGAGACCGATAAGTCTACGGCTACACCACCGGCATTTCGTACCACTGCTAAGATATCTATCCGACCCGAGGCACCTATGCCTTTTCCATCAGAGGAGGAGGTTGAGAGACTTCTTGCCTTACCTATTCCACCACTTATCTCACTATCACCACCCTCTGCAGAGGAACACCTTGCTAGGTGTTTAGCTGCGCCTGCACTTCCATCATCACCACTTCCTATAGTACCTCACCCATATGGTAGCCCTAACCATGTGCGTGCACCCCCAGGCTTCAGAGCTGCCATGGGTAGATTGAGGCCTCATCACATCCACTCATATCCACTACATTCATCACCACATACCCCCCACCGTTCTCACTACATTTACCACCACATGTACCCACATCATTACCATTACCATCATCACCACCACTACCACCATTACCAGCCTCACTATTCATACCACCAGTCGACCATAGGGAGGAAACTTCTGAGGCCGAGTTACCACCTCGTAAGAGGTTATTTCTAACTCCTCTCACATCGAGGTATGGGGTGGGAGAGAGTTCGACGGCTACCCCTAGACATACAGGAGGTCATGGAGTAGATTATGGGTTTATCGGCACTGTAGATGCTGAGGTCAGACGACAAAGAGTCGAGGAGGTCGGCTATGGCATTAGGGATGTTTTGGTAGACCTGGTAGAGGCTGTAGAGGAGGTGACATCGATGACCCTCGAGGGGGTCAATGATAGGGTGACCGAGCTTGCTGCGGTACAGGAGCAGGACACTCAGGATATTTATGCTGTGATCGAGGATACTCAAGACAGGTAGACTCAGATATATTAGAGAGTTGACATATTGGCCGAGGATAGACAGTTTTACTATGAGACTGCACTACTATTGGACCAGGAGGCCCTAGTTTCTCGAGAGGCTTGGACACATTCCATTGGGTTGAGTATGGGAGTTCACTATGAGCTGTAATCATATAGGACTAATACCCAGATGCAGGATTACCGCATCGCCTCACAGGAGTCACTGACGGCAACATTGATTGCACATGTTTCGGCACTACAGGGACAGTTTTCAGTGGCATTGGGACAGATTCAGGCACTTCAGACTAGAGGTCAGACTCATGCAGATGATCGCGAGGGTGCTGGTAGTTCTGCCTAGGTTTACACTTCTCATGTTGTATTCATAGCTATCATTATGTTAGCCGGCTAAGTATTATGGGTTTTATACCCAGCTAGCACGGTAGTAGGATTTGTATTTTTCATTTCTTGTATCAGACAATCATGTATGTTTTCCCAGTTATATATGATGTGTTGTATTATGTCATGTCGATCTCAATTCTGTTATGTGTTGTGATCCCAGTCATGTTATATAATCACTGTGTGATGTGATCTTGTTATATATATGTTGTACCAATGTCATGTTGTGATGTTTATGAAAACTCACGTGTTTCATATTGTTGTGATTTAGAACAATATGCCACCAAGGAGATCCTCTGCTACTGCAAGGGCTGCTGCTACTGCTGCTGCAAGGACTGTGGCTGCTACCCCTATGACAACTGCTGTTGTTGAGCAACTAATCAAAGCAAGAGTGTCTGCGGCACTTGCTAACCATGAGACTTTTTGAAATAGCAGTAATGGTCATGGCGACGATAGCCACAACTCTGGAACTGGAACTAGATGAAGTACACGCACTCCACGCGAGTGTACGTACAAATATTTTCTGAATTGTTAGCCCCTTACTTTTAAGGGTACCGAAGGAGTGGTTGTGTTAGCATAATGGTTTGAAAGGATGGAATCAGTTTTCCACATTAGCAACTGTGTTGTAGAGAACCACGTTAAGTTCGCTACATTTTCCTTGGAAATACGCTAACATGGCGGAACTCCCACATGAAGGCTATTACACAAGATGTTGCTTATGCTATGGACTGGAAGACACTAAATAAGATGATGACGTACAAATACTGCCCAAGGGGTGAAATCAAGAAGTTGGAAGTTGAGCTTTGGAACCTAAAAGTAAAAGGCACTGATGTCGCGAGTTACACTCGGCACTTTCAAGAGCTTGAACTGATGTGTGGAAGGATGTTCCACGAGGAATCAGAAGAAGTTGAGAAATATGTTGGTGGACTTCCTGATATGATTCGGGGAAATGTAATGTTATATCAACCCAAGATGATAGAGAAAGCAATTGAGTTTTCCAATGATCAGATGGATTAAAAATTCCTCATTATTACTAAAAGGCAGGCTGAGCAGAAGAGGAAGTTAGAGTTTAATGCTAGGAACAATCAGGGGTACCAACAACAAAACAAGAGACAGAACACTGGGAGGGCTTACACTGCTAGGCCTGGTGAAAAGAGGGAGTACACGGGATCACTGCCCTTGTGTACCAAATGCAACTATCACCACAAAGGGCCATGTGCTCCCAGGTGTAATAAGTGCAAGAAATTTGGTCGCCTGGCTCGTAATTGTAGGAGTTCTGGTCCCAACAATAATAATAACAATCGTGGGAACTCCGGAGCAACTCAAAATGCTGTCACTTGTTATGAATGTGGTGTTCAGGGGCATTACAAGAAAGATTTCCCGAAGTTAAAGAATAGGAACCGTGGTAATCAATGTGGGAATGGCAATGCTCTAGCAAAGGTCTATGTGGTGGGCAATGCGGGAACAAACCTGGACTCCAACATCGTTACGAGTATGTTCCTTTTAAACAACCACTATGCTTCTATCTTATTTGATACTGGTGTCGATTGAAGTTTTATATCTACTACATTTAGTTCCCTAATTGACATCACACCAACTATGTTAGACCATTATTATGATGTGGAACTAGCCGACGGGAAAATAATCGGGATAAACACTATTATTCGGGGTTGTGCGTTAAACTTCTTAAACCACCCATTCAACATCAACTTAATACCCGTAGAACTTGGTAGTTTTGACGTCATAATCGGTATGGATTGGTTGTCAAAGTACCACGCTCTCATCGATTGTGCCGAGAAGATTGTTCGTATTCCTTAGGGAAATGAAACCTTAATCATTCATGATGACAGAAGTAATCAGAGAAACGGAACTTGTTTGAACATCATTTCGTGCACCAAAACTCATAAATATTTGTTAAAAGGACATCATGTCTTTTTAGCACATGTTACTACGAAAGAGACTGAAGACAAGTCGGAGGAGAAGCGACTTGAAGACATACCAATCGTTCGAGATTTTCCTGAAGTATTTCTTGAAGATTTGCCGGGTCTTCCACCGACTCGACAAGTGGAATTCCAAATCGATTTGATGCCTGGTGATGCGCATGTAGCACGAGCACCTTATCGATTAGCTCCTTCCAAAATGAAAGAGTTGTCAGAGCAACTGCAAGAAATATTCGACAAAGGCTTTATAAGACCCAGTTCCTCACCTTGGGAGCTCCGGTCTTGTTTGTCAAAAAGTAGGACGGATCATTCCGGATGTGCATTGACTATCGAGAATTAAACAAGCTGACGGTGAAGAATCGTTATCCACTCCCAAGGATCAACGATTTATTTGATCAACTACAAGGATTCCAGTTGTTTATTCTCAAGATAGATTTGCGAATCGGTTATCATCAGTTTCGAGTAGGTAAGAAGATATACCAAAACGGCATTTAGAAATCGGGTCTGGTCATTACGAGTTCCAAGTTATGCCATTTAGTTTGACAAACGCACCGGCGGTATTTATGGATCTCATGAACTGGGTGTGCAAGCCATACTTGGATAAGTTTGTAATTGTCTTTATCGACGATATACTAATCTATTCAAAGAACAAGAAGGAACATGAAGAACATCTTAAGGCAATTCTAGAATTGCTTAAGAAAGAGGAGTTGTATGCAAAATTCTCTAAATGTGAATTTTGATCCCAACGTTATAATTCTTGGGTCCGTCATTGATAGTCCAAGGCATTCAGTAGTAAATTACATTTCCCGGCAAGATCAATCCATAAGTAGATTGTGCGTCTTCCCAAGACTCCTACGGAGATACGATAATTTTTAGGTCTTGCCGGTTATTATCGGAGATTCATCAAAGGGTTTTCAAAAATTACTAAGCCAATGACCAAACTTACTCAGAAGAAGGTCGCCTTTGAATGGGGTGACAAGCAAGAAGTAGCCTTCCAGACATTGAAAAATAAGTTGTGTAGCGCACCTATTTTAGCTTTCCCTCAAGGAGCCGAGAACTTCATTGTTTATTGCGATGCGTCGCATAAAGGGTTGGGTGCGGTATTGATGTAAAACGAAAAGGTGATTGCTTATGCATCACGACAATTGAAGATTCACGAGAAAATTATACTACTCATGATTTGGAACTTGGTGCAGTAGTGTTTGCTCTAAAACTCTGGAGCACTACTTGTATGGAACCAAGTGTACGGTGTTCACAGATCATAAGAGTCTACAACACATACTTAACCAAAAGGAGTTGAATAAAAGGCAACGTCATTGGTTAGAGTTGCTCAGTGATTACGATTGTGAGATTCGTTATCACCCGGGGAAAGCAAATGTTGTTGCTGATGCTTTGAGCAAGAAAAAGCGAATTGAATTGTTAAGAGTCTGAGCCTTAGTAATGACTATTGGTTTGGATCTTCCCAAACAAATCTTGAATGCTCAGACAGAGGCACAGAAACCAGAGAACATAAAAAACGAAGATGTAGGAGGTATGATTAAGAAGGATCTACCAAAGGAGAGGCTAGAAACCCGTGCCGACGAAACTCTATGCTTAAATGGCAGGAGTTGGTTACCATGTTATGGTGACTCAAGGACTGTGATCATGCACGAGTCCCACAAAGCAAATTACCCTGTCCATCAGGGTTTTGACAAAATGTATCAAGACATGAAAACGCTATACTGGTGGCCCAATATGAAGGCCGACATCGCCACCTATGTTAGCAAATGTTTGACGTGTGCTAGGGTCATAGATGAACATCAAAGACCATCGAGATTGTTGGTACAACCCAAGATACCTTAATGGAAGTAGGATAATATCACTATGGATTTTGTCACAAAGCTTCCTAAGTTGTCACAACATCATGACACCATTTGGGTGATTGTGGACCAATTCACGAAGTCTACGATCTTCATACCAATGAGGGAAAATGACCCCATAGAGAAGTTGGCAAGGATGTACCTAAAGGAGGTAGTTACAAGACATGGAATACCTGTCTTGATCATTTGTGATCGTGACCCTAGATTCTCATCAAACTTTTGGAAGTCACTCCAAAAGGCCTTGGGTACTAACTTGGATATGAGCACTGCCTATCATCCAGAGACGGATGGACAAAGCAAGATGACTATTCAAACACTCAAGGATATGCTATGTGCTTACGTGATCGACTTTGGAAATGGTTGAATTAAGCACTTACCATTAGTTGAGTTTTCATATAACAATAGTTATCACGCTAGCATCAAGGCTGCACCGTTTAAGGCACTGTACGGTCGAAAGTGTCGTTCAC
>BQNB010005804.1:0-12133 GCA_026074375.1 Tanacetum coccineum | reverse complement strand
TACGAAGGATATGTTGACTAGCAAATGGCATACGTTGAATGCCAATTGCCAAAAGTTCAACGTCGCGTACAAACGGGCCAAACATTTGGGGAAAGTGGCGAAAACGATGTGGATTATTTGAAACGGGCTCAAAGTATTTACCGTGACGAGCATAGAGGGGTCGCGTTTTCTCAAGAAGATGCTTGGGTCATTTTGAGATTCCACCCGAAATGGGACGCACCGGAACAAGTTGACTTAACCGAGAGACGTCCCCGGGGCTAGCCAGGAGGATCTATTCGGTCACGATGCACGACCACGTCTTCCGCCCGGCAAACAACTGCCCGCCAAAAAAAGCAAATCCGACGCAACGGCGAGCACCGGTGGAAGTAGCGCGTCGGCCCAATTCGGGGAGCTAATGTCGTTTTTCTTAGGACTACAAGTTTCTCAAAGTCCCGGAGGCATCTTTATTAACCAAGCGAAATATGCTCTCGAAACCTTAAAGAAATATGGAATGGATCTCTCTGACCCTGTCGATACACCAATGGTGGATCGATTGAAACTGGACGAGGATCTCATGGGGATTCCAGTTGACCAAACTCGATTTAGAGGAATGGTTGGCTCCCTAATGTACCTTACAGCCAGTAGACCCGACCTTGTATTCGCTGTTTGCATGTGTGCTAGATATCAGGCTAAGCCTACCAAAAAGCACTTTGAAGCTATCAAACGTGTCTTTCGGTACTTGAAAGGAACCATTAACATGGGTCTTTGGTATCCGAAAGACAACGCCATGTCACTAACAGCTTATGCAGATGCGGATCATGCGGGATGTCAAGATTCAAGAAGAAGTACGTCGGGAAGTGCTCAGTTTCTTGGAGATAGATTGGTTAGCTGGTCATCAAAGAAACAACGAAGCACGGCAATATCAACTACAGAGGCTGAATACATCGCCATGTCTGGATGTTGTGCTCAAATCCTTTGGATGCGATCCCAGCTCAAAGACTACGGATTTGACTTCAATAAAATTCCTCTGTACTGTGATAACAAAAGTGCTATTGCTCTGTGCTGTAACAACGTCCAGCACTCTCGCTCTAAACACATTGACATACGGCACCATTTCATCCGAGAGCAAGTGGAAAATAGAGTGGTTGAACTCTACTTCGTGGAAACGAATTATCAACTTGCAGATATTCTCACCAAAGCATTACCAAGAGAACGGTTCGAATTTCTTCTTCCACGCCTAGGCATGAAGAGTTTAACCCCTGAAACTCTCAGATGTCTTCAAGAAGGAGAGGATGAGTAAACAATATCTTCGTGTATCCTTTGTGCATAGGACTAACTAAAAAAAATAATAAATAAAAAAAATAAAAAAATAAAAAAAAAATAAAAATTTATTAAAAATTAAATTACAATTAATTAATAATAATAAATAAAATACTTAGCAAAATATTTTAAGTCATTTGGAATTACTAAAAGGCTTGCAATTACTTCAAATTGCAACCCGGTTTAATGTCTGGGCATGGATTACTTTATATCCATGCTTTAAAGGAGTATAGTAAAACAATGGTCATGGTAGAGCTGTTCGCCTGATCTTTTCATCTCAAACATCGACAACAGCTCTTTCAAAAGAAAACGGGTCGTTGTTTGAGGGGGAGAGTGAATGTGAAAAATCTAAGGGGTTCTAAAAAGACTGTTGGAGGCTATGAAAGTGTAATTATAAGATGGTGGTTGTATTCTAATGGGTTAATATTTGAAGGGGAGTTAATTAATTTTAACTCAAAGGTCCAAAGTTATCTATTGTTGTAATGATTAGGGTGTAAAAAGCATTTGCTCTTTGTTTCCTAGCCTTATTAACCAATAGGGACTAAGTTGGTCAATTGCCTAATCTTAGAAATGCCTTAGAAATACTTAAAATAAGAAATAAAAGAAGATGCAAAACCAAAGGGACTAAATCTGCCAAGTATGTAACTTAGGAGTATATAGGGGCGGCGAGTTGCCATTTGGTCAAAACCTTCGAAAATTAGTCAAAGATAAAACACACACACACACACTCGCAACTCGCCGCCAAGAACGAAGCCTCAAATCGCCGATTTTCAGTGTTTCTTGCAAAGGTAATCATCGAACCTTAATCTATATCATTTATTATGTGTGTATATCAATGGAATCGATCGAAAACACATTAAAAAGTGTAGAAAAATAGATCTAGGTTCGTTTTAGATGTAAATTCCTATGTAGTGTTGTAAGATGTGACTTAGTTACTGGGAATTATTCATAAAGTATATATTAATAAGTCTTGATGCGTGGATTTCTATCTTAAACAAAAATGAATGATTCGCCCATGTTTCTTAATGGCGGGTTGACTTGTAGAAAGAAAAAGTCGGGTAGTAATGTGTGTCTTATACGTAGGATAGCCTAGGAATGCCTTATATATGATTAGTGTTGAAAAAGGAGGTGCGGGGTTTGAATTTTAAGAAACCGGCCCGAATGGCGAGTTGCGTATATTTCTAAACGGCGAGTTGGTTATTTTATTATTTTTAAATAATAACTTACTCAACCCGCTGGTTCATACGGCGGGTTGATTCACAGCGAGTTGCCCAACAGCGGGTTGCTTAAAAGGCGGGTTGACTAACCAGCGGGTTGCCTAAACAGCGGGTTGCCTAAACAGCGGGTTGCCTAAACAGCGGGTTGATTAACAGCGAGTTGCCTTATGGCGGGTTGTCTAACAGCGGGTTGTCTAAAACAGCGAGTTGCCATAATTTTTTAATTATTTTAGTCCAACAGGTAAACCGCCGTCTCTCGGCGGTTTGGTCGAATATTTTTATTTATTAAAATATTCAACCCGCCTCTTTTCGCGGCGGTTTGCTCAATTCTCCTAACGGCGAGTTGGCATTCTGCCTGGCGGCGGTTTGGGCTAAGTTTCATATTTTGGCCCATTAAGCCCAATAATCTATCAAGGCCCCTTCGAATGACCCAGTTGCTTGTCTAAACTCCCATTCGGGCTTAGTTAACAAGTAATTGATCCTGTTAGATAATTCTGCATCCTGTGCGATCATGTGTAGATTTTCATCAAACGAGTTACCACTGTTGTTAATCAATCGTGAAGTTACATGACTTTTATCAATGCTAACGTTCTCTCTAACATCGTTTCTCTGCAATGTTTGTCTTGTTTGTTAAATGCTCCTCTGCAGAATACGATGGCAGAACAAAATGTTCCCACTCAACCTCCTACAAGAACAGATGAGCAGATTGTACCTCGCTCTCAGTGGTTAACAATCGGGAAAAGCAACCTACTTTTCAATGCACAAAAGATTCAAAAGAACCCCATCTTTCAGATATCAGTGGACATCCTGAGTAATACCAACTTCTTCCAAGCATTCACTGCCTCAGCAAATGTTCCTGCTATCTACCTGCAACAGTTCTGGAACACAATGAAATATAACGAGAAGACAGGGGCTTATAGTTGTCAAGTTGATGAACAATGGTTCAATCTAAGTGCTGATCTTCTCAGAAAGGCATTAGCAATTACTCCTGTCATCCCAGCTCATCCGTTTGAGTTACCTCCGTCTGGTAACACTGTCATTGATTTTGTTAATGAGCTGGGGTATCCTGAACCTGTAGAAATTGTCTCCAACATAAGGGTGAATTATGTGTATCAACCATGGAGGGCAATTCTATCCTTAATCAACCAGTGCTTGACAGGAAAGACTTCTGGCAGTGACAAACCCAGACACCCAGTTCTGCAAATGCTGTGGGGAATCGTCACTCAAACTAATGTTGATCATGCAGAGCTGATATGGGAAGAGTTTACTCAAGGGATCCAGACATTTTTCTCACACAAAGCAAGTCACAACGCCAGTCTGAAGAACCCAAAGAAGAAAGTAACTCCTCTCCTCATTCCTTATGGACGGTTTTCCAAGGTGATAATCTACTACTTGGCAAGTAATAACAACATCCATCGACGTCCTGATTCTGCTGTTCATCATACTGGAGATGATTTTATATAGGAAATCTCATGTTTGTCCAATAAAGGTGAGTCAGTTGAAGTGTATGGAATGGCAATTCCCAATCCCTTGGATAAACTGAAGCCACTTCAACAATCCTCTTATTAATCCCATAGTATCTGAAATGGTTGCTGAGAATAACAAAGGAAAACCCCTCAAGAAAGTGCAGCATGCTAAACTGCCAACAAGAGCGTGCTTACACCCAAAAAGCCCACAACCACTACATACCAGTCCACAAACCATAGCCAGCTCCTCCTCCTTCAAAGAAACCTTCCAAGCGTAAGCTTCTACAAAAAGTTAGAAAGGGGAAGCCCACTTTCCGACTTGTTGACGAAGATGATGAAGCTCAACAAGAATCTATTCCTCACGAAGAAGGTAATGATCCTGAACTCGAACTAGCTAAGAAGTTAACGTTTGGTAACACATCAGAAAGGCGAGAAGGAAGGAAGGTGATGTTGCTGACCTGGATGAGCTATCAGCTCAGCTTGGATCCAGCTTTCTGCTCAAGGTCGGGCACCTGTTGGAGGGAGTAATACGATCAGGGACCCAGACAGTATCAGAACAACTTTCCAAACTGCTATGAAAGTTGTACGGCAAGGAAACGGCACCATTGTTACTGTAAGAACAAGTAGATAATCAACTTGATCGATATGTCTATAGAAGTAGAAGAAATTTTGATAAGTTTATCCTGTTAGGCTATGATCAAACTCCTACCTGATTCGAACTGGACCCTTTCTTTAACCCGGATGATGGGACACATTCTAGAGGAAGTTGATCCATGATCTTCATCCATGTCGGAGGATTCAGAAAACGAACTGAAAAGTGAAACAAGAAACCGATGCTCCTAGAGTATGACAGATCAGGTGAAGTAGACTCGTTCTACCGTAACATCAGGGAGTAAGCCATCCCGTTATCAGACCCTGTAAAGGCGCATTAATGGTTTGGCTTGGACCAGCCCTAGGCCCATGAATGAAGATGGAACTAGACTGGATCAGACTCTGGATAATTACATGAGTCTCTTGCTGGACCAAACCCTGAGCACTATGGATGATGAATTCCTCGCTACAGATACCAGAAGGTTCATGAAAATTTGATGCTCTTACAGACGAACGTTGTCATCATTGATAAATCGGAACGTCATTCTGGTTCTATGGTCTTCATGAAAAATCTCGATGACACTTTTTAACTTGGGGATCACTTTCTTCATGACAAAACCACGAAGATGATCAGAGAAAATCTAAAAGTTAGGGAGGATTGTTGATATCCTCCATACTGATTCTAGTCATCAGACAGTAACTTCAACTCCTTCTAGTGATTGCTCCTTCAAAGAGGTTCATCTTCTAAGCCGTCTTTTAACGGTCACTTCACCACAATCAACACGGAAGCTGACAACAATTACCACTTCTTCTCCCTGAATGAAATCACTCCATTCGTCGCCGTTCAGTTAGAGTGGCAAAGATTGGAGCAAGAGATCTCTCTATTCTAAAGTTTGTCTGAAGGTGAAGAAGACTGATCCACTCTGCTGATGTTTTGGCTTCTATAGAACCCAGTTCTTTGGCTGATGTTATATTTATTTAGGAACAAAACTTGTTGTTGCTCTCCTCAGGTTCTTGACTCGCCACACTGCCGATTTATCGAGATAAGAAATACTCTGTATTGTCTGGCCCAGTAGTTCTTGTTAAGAATCAAGAATCTAATAAGTGTTCTGAAGGAGATTATCAAAGCCAAAAAGGAACAAGGTTGTTAGGAGAAACAAGATTCAACTTACTCCATCAGGTCCAACTGATAAAGTTTGATCTTGAAGAATTTGATATAAAGAGTGCTCTCTTCAGACACAATGAATTAAGATCAAGCTGCTAACAGAAACTCTTGCCATCTATGTCTATACCATGCTCTTATGGGAAGCTTTTGATAACAGATGACGATGCCAATGGATAAGGAAGTTGCAGAACAAGGTTAAAGCACCAAGAGCAAGCATGATAGTGATGATGATGAAGCGATGTTGATGATGAGTGCCACTGTCAAGCCTGGATCTAACCAGTGGTAGATCACAAGTGGAGGAGATCTGATTTTACCGCTTTTGCGGTCAGCTAAACCTCGCTCTAAAGTTGATGCCAAAGTTCAAAGAAACAATGGAGTCTGACGGCATATGCTTTCCAAACAAAAGCTCCAACTCTCTCCTTAAATGATGGCAGATCATGAACCAAGACGTGGCCTGGTCTTGACTCTTCGATGCACAGATTCTGATCCCTGAATCAGAAAACACTTCTGAACAATCTACAGATGTCATTTTCAAAGCAGATGGAAGGGAATGACCAGATATGGGGACACTGACAACGCTCACATTCCTAAGGGTGTCGACCACTACGTGGTTTAAGCCAATTCACAGAAAGCGAGGAGGACCTTGCAATACACCTGGACCAGAATGGACCATTTCCACAATGATTTCCCCGGGATACCAGAACATAACTGGGCAATGCATACGACACACGTTTAAAGTTTGGAGGAAAAACAAGCTTCAAAGGAAGATGTATGATATAGGTTCATCGTTCATCAATTGGTTCTGCAGACAAACAAGAAAGGAAGAAACTCTGCAAAGCTGATTTAGCAAGACCAGCTTTCAAAACTTGTTACGCCTTTCACAAGAACAGTGTCTTTCTTCAATATCAGATGGATGAATGCCATAAGCTGCTGACAAATAAGGTTGATTTGAGTAATCCTGAGGGTCATCCAATTCTGAGAAATATATATGAACCACTATGTAGGATCCCGTAACACTTCACTTCATATAATCACATACGAAATCGGAACTAGAAATGAGGAGGTGAGTTGTTATGAGGAGAGAAAGTGGATGAGAGAATGAGAGAGAAAAGAGAAAATATATTTTAGATATTTTCAACAACTGACACAACTAACTTTTCCAAGTGGAAAAGTTCCTTATATACCCCCGACACTTAAAAGTGACGAGCGGGATATTTAACTAGGACCCGGGCTCGGGTTTTGCTTGGGATTAAACCAAAAACATATACAATATTTAGATTATCTAGCGAACCGATTCCGATATTATTCTTTTACACATTAACTAATTATAGTCCGAAGCTCCATCGTGAGTGGATCCGAACTTCTTGTTCGACTCAATAATTGGCTAAATAAAAAACAATACTCCCCCGAAGTTGGGTCTGACACGGGAACGAGCTCTTAATGATCAATAAAATGGAGGGCTAACAATCTCCCAAGAAGTGAGTTCATTGATGGACACTCCTTTCATGAGATCAGTGAGATTGCTTTTGTCGTTTTTAAGCTCGAGTGTTCTTGGTTTTGTATTCGTTTTTTGTTGTAGGCTTGTTCCTGTCATGCTTTGCGATCTTGACTTTGAGCTTTGTCATTGTCTTTATCGTCTTTTGCCATCTTGCGATCTTTTTGTTTTGACCAACCATGCTCATACTTTTGTATTATCTTGATGGCTTCAAAGTCAGGTTAGGGAAGTCTTTATCTTTAAATCTTTAAGCTTTCTAGATAGTTTGTACTTCGCTTAGATTTCTGCAATGGAAGGGGATTAAGGTTGCCATTACCACGTTTGACCAGCAGGTTTACTGTTAGTGATAACGAGAAATTGATTTGAAAAATTATCGATGTGTCACTCGTTAAAGAGTTTTGTGTAACACATTGAGAGGTGTTTTGCTTTTATCCAAAATTCAATCAACCTGTAAATTCATTTACTGGACCAAATCGAATATCCAGTGTCACAAGTTGATTCATATAGCATCTCGCTAAGGTCACCTACAAGAGCTTGTTTGATGCTTGGCTTAAGGAGGATTTCCATTTCATTGTGAATACATTAGTATCACTCGGATGTGTCTAGGCAATTATCACAATGATATTACGAAGGACTCCTTGATTACAGCTTTGGTGAATCTGATGATGTTCAACATGTCATCTTGTTTGTAATGGAATGTGTCCTAATCAGATTTATTTTATTTATCTCTTGGCTCTAGACTCGATTAGTGCATTTTGGTTTTAGTACTCGGAGGCTAGGAGCAGATTGCCACCTATTCAATATCAACGATCTTGGAATGAGATGTCAATAGATAACGTGTGTATCTCTGTGACAAATGAGACAAGTTTCTGTTGAGAGAAACCCAAATGTTTGGGAAGGGTTGTGCATTGCATCACTGGGTCCATGATGTCATTTTCAATGTCAGCAATCAACTTGTGATTCTAGACCTAGCCCATATGTATTGACCAGTTTCTATTTTTTTTTTTTATATCGCCTTAAGTTGTGTGGAGGGTTGTTTCTTTAGACCCTTTATCCATACTTTCTTTTTCATTCTTCCACGCCTTTTAATGCTTACCAGGACGTCTTTATAACAACCCCTCCCCTTGGTTTGTGATTGTTCCAGTGTTGCTCATCTTAGTCAGCATTATTCCATTACATTCATCTCCATATCATACTAAGGACTGCTATTTCTGAACTTTGGATTTCCTTGGGTAGATCCTCCGGTTTCTGTGTTGGATGATAGGTTTGATTCCTAACCAAACACCTTATGACTTCAGAATTCGTCGTGAATTAAGATGTTGTTGGGTATAAGATCGAACATAAAACCTTTTCTTCTGCACATTGTGTCGAATAGATCATATTTTAATTTACATTGTCTCCCCTTATTTTTAAATAATAACACATAGTTTTTGAATACCATGTGTTTAAAATATGTCTTGAAAAATCTGGTGGGAGGAAATTTTCATGGTCAAGAATGAATGGTTTGAATACATTTTGATAGTTTTTTGAATACATAAGAAATGGTCGTTGATGATCTTATCAAGAACATTATAAACGTTGTTTTCGAAAAAAACTCCCCTCAAAAATTGGACCAATTGAGAAATTGTTGTCTTTTGAAAACAATGTGAGGGATGGGAGTGTTGAACACACAATTTTGATAGATTTTGAATTGTCATCGAGAAATTATGGAAACAATTTGTTCTGTTTTGTTCAACTTTTTGAAAAACTAGATGTTAGTAGGACCTCTCTTCTAACGGTTAAGGGTAATGTCACTGAAACGTACTCTATATCCATTTTCTTGAGCTAAAAACATTGTTGAATGTCTGTTAAGAACAGGCTTCAAGACGAGAAAACGTTAATTTCTCGTTGGGAGTACGTTATAAAACCTTCCTTTCTTTGAAAGTCTGGGTTATGTATAATCTTGACATAAGCATTTAGAAAATTAGAAATGACATGTTTTGAAACTTTTTGAAAACTCTCGCTCTATTTGCAACTCTCGCTCGAACTTCATTTACACACCCGTGTCAATGTTAATCGACATTTCTAAGCACGTAAATGTTATCGATTCCAAGAGACATGTCGAGAAGAATCTTTTTGGAAATTTTCTGATTTTCTGATTTTGTATTTATTTACCTGTTGTCCTCAGCATTGCTATATGATGGTGGAATAGTAATTCCAACTCTTGTCGTGATGTAGCTGTCTTGTTTGCTTAAGGAACAACTTTTGGAACCAGCTTTGAACTTGACTGTTCATTGCTGTGGTCTTGAATTCCGAGTTCTGAACGGTTATGATCAGAAGTCATTTGATGAAGAACGAGGCTTGAACTGCGTTGTTCAAACGTCATTTGAACATTGAGGAACGGGGCCTGAAGTGTTATTTTCAGCAGACACCATTTGACATTGACGACCGAGGCTTGAACTGCTGTGTTCAAACGTCATTTTGTGATCATCAGATCAAAATTCCTTGAAGCCCTGTTTTCTGAGATATCTTTCTTTTTCGCAACCAAACTCTGAGTCCTTCCTCTGTAGGATTGAATGATGTACCTGTACTTAAGAGAGTACCTGCACTGACATTAAGAGCTTGTTCGCTTTCACATTGGTTAGGGATATCTGCATTTGAACCATTTAGGGGTTCACTTTCAACCTTTGTTGTGCTAGAGGCGAATGTCTTTCCTGTTGGAACCCATCTAAGACAAACAGTCTTGAGAATTCTACCCGTTGGTTGCCACCTAAGAAAAGATCTAGGACTTGCTGTTTTCTTATGCACAGTGGTAGTCTTTTTGATTGAAAACCTATGTCCTTTTGGGATCTGTCTTTTTGGTTTCGTTGCAACCCTTATTTGCTCTACGGGTTTGTTTCTGTTTGTTGTCTTATTGGATGGAACCTTAGCATGCGAGTTGACTTCTTTCAGGAATTTTATTACACAAGCGTCATGATTGGCATTAAAGACACATTTCTGACATGTCGAGCAAACAAAATGTTTGGAGTCAGAAAAATTTCTAGGGATCCTAGAGTGTTCATGTGTCTTTTTCTTAGCTTCCTCTAGGTAGTGATTATGAACAATGTCGTTTGAGCTATACCTAGATGAGCTTGGTGCAATCATGTGATGAGGTTTTGCAGGGGCAGATTCTCTTCCCTTAGGCAAATGATGTGTAGTGACTGGTTTTGACAAGTCGTTGTTCACATCAACTTGGGAGGCAAACCGTGGTTTTGAAATTCTAGGTCTTTCAGACTTAAACGCAGTCGGTTGTCTAACAACGGATTGGTTTTTGAGTGGTTGTCCAACCGGTTTTCCCAAGATTGATGGCTTTGCAAACTTAGTATTCACACTATTTCCTGTTAGTTTCCTTAACTCATTTTTTAATGCTGCAATTGCAAACCCCTTTTTCTGAATCTGAGCTAGTACATCAGCATTTTCATTAGACTTTTTGTTCAGTTGTTCCATTAAAGAGTCATTCTGGTTTTTGGTCTGAACTCGTGTCCTTTTGATAGAATCAAAAAGATCTTTGTAAGTCTGTTTCAAGTGCTCTTTTTCCTTATGTAACTGCTCATTCTCTGCAAGTAATTTAGCCACACTATGTTCCAATTCGATGTTTATTGTTTCAATTACATCGATGTCATTTTTAACCTTGGCTTCATTACCTTTTTCTTTCAAAAATTGACTTTGTTGCCCTGATTTTAAAACATTGTTTTCCATTTGTAATTGTAGTTCAAGATTGATACAATGTGCTTCGAGTTTTCCAAAATATTTTTGAAACTGGGCAACGATCTTTTTGAGACAAACATTTTCAGACTCGAGTGATTGATCTGAGAGTTCAATTGTCTTGTCATCAGTTAAT
Source organism: Tanacetum coccineum (assembly GCA_026074375.1). Lineage (NCBI taxonomy): Eukaryota > Viridiplantae > Streptophyta > Magnoliopsida > Asterales > Asteraceae > Tanacetum > Tanacetum coccineum. Next base: position 1,041 of record BQNB010005804.1, on the reverse strand, counting down.
TTAGCAGGCAAAGGACGTATGTCATGACATTGTTCAGCATTCTGGTCAACCTTTCCTTCATTATTGAATTCAGGTTGCTCAGTATGCTGTTGTCCTGTAGCAAAGATATTGATTTCAGCAGTCGTTTGTACCTCAGCCATTGGCTCTTCATTATTTATGGGTCTGATATCTGCATCATCAACATGTGCATCATTCCCTGATCTGCTGCTTGTATCCTGCTCTTTTGATTCTGTCCCATTGCTTTCAATGATAACTGAACTAGCATCCAATGCATTACTCGTACGATTTTGATCAAAACTTCATACTCTTGGCAGTTGGGTTAGGGAAATGCAACTACTTGTATGATTAGACCATGTCTGTTGACAAATTGTTCTAAAAATGACTTGAAGTTGTTTGGTCATTTCGTTATTAAAGTAAGTCTACTAGTACTAATGGATTTAGAAATGGGTAGAAAGGCCAGGTTTTTAGCAATGTTTGGCTTTGTCCTAACAAACGTTTTTCTCCACATTGTCCTTCCTAACTTCTTTAGCGCGTTCCAACTGAGCAAGATAGGCTTTTGATGGTGGTTTGAAAGTTTCATAAAGACTGTTTTGATATGTGTAATTATATGGTTTCACTTTGTCTTAATCCAATTTTGATTTACTCTCCTTTTCAAGAGTCACTGTCTCTTCCCCATCGGGGCAAAATCTGTTTGCAGGATCAGAAGTATCATATGGGATCTCATACAAACGAGGCTTATCAGATTAAGCTTTCTTGAGGTACTTTGGATTAGCAAAGGTTGATCTACCATGATACGTTGCGCATTTGGGTGCTAACATGTGAATGGTCTGTATTGACTGATTGCGTTTATAAAGAATTTCATTTAAACCTTTAAATCCGAAATAACCTTAGTTTTCTCTTTTAGTTGACCTTCAAATTGTGACCTATTTAACAGACTCTTTTTGCACTACCGGACTTCCAACTGTTTCCCTAGCCCCAGCAACTGTCACTGTCCTTTGATTCCCAAACTGCCTTGACTGACTGTCGTTGTTATACCTTGGT
>BQNB010005803.1:0-100402 GCA_026074375.1 Tanacetum coccineum | reverse complement strand
ATATATATAGGGGCGCGTTATATTGAGAACCCATTTTATGTGCAGAACTCTACAAAACTCTTTTGAACCAATAGGAATTTAGTATTATTAAATGTTTTCAATTAATTCAAAAGGGTATAATAGTAAAAACACATTTTCACTTTATTTTTGAACTTTTTTTTATTAAAAAACGTTTTTTAATCCCCATAATTTTCCGAACTAAATTTTTTATAAAAAAATATGTTTTCAGGAAAATCAAGTGCATTTTTTTTACAAAACGATATTATGGTAAAACACATTTTTTTTATTTTTGATTTTTTTTTGGTAAAAAATGTTTTTTTATATTCCTCAATTTTTAAAATTCAAAAAAATAAGATTATTAATTTTTAGCATTTATGTTTAAAAAATAAGTTTGGTGCATATATGTTTTCTTAAAAAATGTATATCTTTGAATCATGTGCAAGTATGTTTTGTTAAAGAATATAAATTCTCACTTTCTATATTGCGTTGTTTAAATAACATAACCAATCTAAAAAGTCACATGCATATATGTTATATTCCATTCTAATACAAGCATAATAAAACACATATGTAAAAAAGAAATTCATTTATACAATTGTGCAAAAAAACACATATGCACTAAAGGTATTCCTTCGAAAGTCGCAAGTTATCTTCTTGTATGTTCGTGTGCATTCATGTCTATATTCGTTCAACATCATCTTTGTTCTTCAAGTTATCAACATCTTCATCTTTATTAGTGATATAAACATAATAAGAACTTATCAATCATAAAACATATATGCACAATTTAGTTGACTTTTTAATCAACTTTAAAACACATATGCACACCCCTTGAATTGATTTTATATCGGTACTAAAATACAAATGCACCTTGCTTTTGATTTTATATCACCCAAAAAACACATATGCACCATTCCATTGATTTTATACCACCCTAAAACACATAGGCGGCATTCCATTGATTTTATACCACACTAAAACATATATGCACCATTCCATTAATTTTATATCACCCTAATGCGCTATTCCATAGATTTTATATCACCATAAAACATGTATGCACCATTCCATTTATTTTATATCATCCTAAAACATATATGCACCATTAAACAAGAGACTAATAACAATAAGAAAATAATGCAAGATTAAACATACACTAGTAATATCTTTAAAATAACTTGCTTCACTTTATCAATCGGGCGTAATGAAACTGTTTTTATCCACCACATACATAATGAACCTTAAACCAATTACATCCTTATTGCTTCTGATGTAAAACCCTTTAAAAAATTTATTACTTCCAATGTAACACACCACTTAAGGAAAATTATGATTCCAATTATACAAGAAATAAATATTATTAAAAAATCAAACCTTTAATAAAAGCATTTAAACAAAATCCCTCGATTTAGATCTTTTCCATAAACTGACCACTAACCAACGAGACCGACTGCATCTGGTTCACTTCTTCTTGAGATATTAAAGCCACGTGTTTGATATCATTTTGTTCGTCTTTGATGTATTCTTTTTTAATCTTGAAAAATTTGATTCATCGACACTGTTTTTAGTCGTGTGTAGTGGTCGTTTGAAATTCTGTTATAGTTAAGGTTTGGTCGATTGTGTTTGGGATGAAAGGGTTGATGGGTTGTTTAGGATCAAGTATCATGATGGCAGAAATTCTTTGTTATGGTGAGTTTTTGTGGGGGTTCGATTTGATTTGGGAGAATAAAGCGGCGTAGATGTTTAGAGAAAGAGAAGACTGAATTTGGTAAATCTATTCTTGCATATTATAAGGAACAATTATAGTAAATAATTAAAATTAATTCCAATATTACCCTTTAACTAATTATTTAATGTGATATGGTATTTTAATTTATTACAATTATGCGACAAGACTTAATAACCATTGATCAAAAATATAAAAGGCTCAGATCAATTTAAAATAGTTATATAGAGTTCTGCACATAATTAGATAAGGAGCTGGACGTTGAGCAGTGTTTGTTGTGGGGTGTGTGGGCGGCTTGTAATTGGGGGTGGGTGGTCCGCTCATGTGTTGTACTCGGATCGTGAGTTGTGTGTGTTGGGTGTTGTTGTTGTGTGTGTGTGTGTGTGGTGCTGTGTGTTGAGTAGCTGTGTGTGTCGTGGGTGTGGGTGATGTGTGTTTTATTGCTGTGGTGTGTTGGTGGTTTTAGAGTGTGGTGGTGTGAGTGTTTGTGTTGTTGAGTGTGTGTGGTGTAGTAGTGTTTGTGTGTGTGTGTGTGAGTTGTGCATGTGTGTGTGTGTGGGGGGGGTTTTGTGTTGTGTCTAGATGTGTCTTTGTGTGTAGTGTGTGAATGGGTGTGGTGTGGGTTGTGTGTTTGGTTGTGTGTGTGTGTGTTGTGTTGTGTGTGTGTGTGTGGCTGTGAGTTGTGGATATGTGTATGGTGTGTGTGGGTATGGGGTGTGTATGAGGAATGTGTTTTTGTGTTGTGTGTGGGCAGTATGTCTGGAGGTAGTGTATGTGTGTGGCTGGGTGTAATTGTATATCTTAGGTGTGTGTGTGTTGTGTGGTGGGTTTGTACTCTTATTCGATTTTTTTTATGGTTTTTAGATATGTGGTTTTGTTTGTCCATTTTTTTTGGTTTTTGGTTTTTTGTTCAGTATTTTGAATTTTATGTGTTTGTATTCAGTTGAGTATCAACTATTATTGTGTTTTTGTATATTTTTTTTTAAGTTTTTTTTTTGTTGAAAGTTTTCTAATTTATATTCTTGAAAGATTTTTATTTTATTTTTTTTTTTAGGTTGTTTTGTTATAATTGGTTCTTATTGGGCGGCTGTTGAAATTTTTATATATTTGTATTTATTTATGTTGATTGGAGTAGGTGTGGGAGTGGGGTGGGTGTGGCGTGGTTATTAGTTTGGTTCGGAATGTTCTGTGTTATAAGTATGGGGTCTCTATTGGTGTTATAATCACTTAATTCTTGTATTTATTTATTTTTGTATTGTTTAATCATATTTATTGTACTATAAAATTATAATATATTTTTCTAATTTTTTTTTATATTATACTTATACAAAAATAAATCCAATTGTTATTTATTTAACAGATATGCTGGAGTTATTATATATGTAATGTATGTATGTATGTAATGTTATTGTATGTGGTAACTTTATATATTAATATATTACTACTATCTGGAAATTATATATAATATATATAGTAATCGATATTTATATTATAATTATATATAGATTATATATATATATATATATACTATACACACTTATGTATGTATGTATGTAGGATGTAGGTATTACTGTATGATGTATGTATGTGGTATGTATGTATGTATGTATGTATGTAATATTTGTATATATATTTTATATATTTGTGTGTGTGTTGTATATATCTATATATATTTATTCATCTTTTTATTTTTTTCTATTCAATTTAGTTTTAATTCCGTTTATTTTTTCTTATCAATATTATAATTGTGTGTGTGTGTGTAATATATATATTAGGTGGTATATATTTGTTTGTGATATATGTGTTATTATATTGGATGTATGAAGAGATTTTCTGATATATATTTACTATATATATATATATTTATATTATATATATATATATAATATATTTATTATAGATACAGATATACATATAATTTATCAAACTTTAATTTTAATCATAAAAGATTTATTTTTGTTATATTATATATTTTATATATATAGATATTTATATAATAAGAGTAAATTGTATATATTGACCATCTCTTTTTTCATGTGCTGAACTCTACAGTACTATTTTAAATTGATCTGTGCTTCTCTTTCTATACTTCCTATATTTCTTCTATTTTTTTGATTCAATGGTATTGATGAAGCGATGGGTGCTGTATTGGTATTAAAGTTAAAATACATTTGATCTATGGTTTGTTGGTGGGTATTTGTGGGAATGATTGTTTGCATCGCGTTGGCATGTGGAGTTTTTTGTTTTGTCGGTCTGATTTTTTTGACTGTTGTCTGTTTGTTTTTATTTTGGTTATTTGATTTTTGTTGTTTAGTGATTTACTTTATCTGTTATCTTTGTTCTTTTAGTAGATTTTTATTAACTATTTTTAATGTATTGGTTATATTTATTTAACTATTTAGAATTCTTAATTATAAAAAAATAAATCTTATATATTTTTTAAAATCCAATCTATTATATACACATTCTTAATTTATACAGTTTATTATATCAGAACATTCTTATTATTTTTCCTAAAATAATGAACTAGTATGATAAATTTCTAAAAACTAAATGATTGTAGAGAATTGATTTGTTAATTATATTTTCTATAAAATGTTCCTTATAAGATATTTATATTATATATAACTATATATATATATTAACTATATATCTGAATTTATATATATATACTTATATATACACAGACATTATATATATGTAGATGTATGTATCTTGTAGTATATATATAAATATACATAGATTATATAATATGTGGGGGATAGTTAATATATTGTTCATATATAAATGACACATGCCTCACATTTTATATATGTATTAATGTGAATGATAGAATGTATGTAAATATATATTTATAATATTATATATATGTATATATAATATATATTATTATATACATATATATATACACTACACACACACTATCACACACACCATCACACTACCATATATATATATATATGTTATTATTTATTTATTATAGATATATATGCTATATATGGATTAATGTTATTTATGTATGTATGTAGTCTGGTGTATATGTAAAATATATATATATATTATTATATATATAAATATAAATATATATATTATTATATTTTATAGAGTATTGTTCATATATAGTATTAAATATGTGTATGTATGTTATGTATATGATATTGTATATGTATTATGTATATATAATGTTTTGTATATATATATATTATATATATTAATGTATATATAATTATTATTTATTATATATATATTATATATATATATTATGTGTTGTGATACTATATATAGATTTATATATTATACATATATATATTTATAATATATATATATATAGTACATATTATAACATAATATTACTTATTCTTAATATATCATATAATTACTTATACATAGACTTATACATGATCATTTATTCATATTACATAATTCATTTTATATATTAGTTATTATATTGTATTATATATATTTATAATATATATTATTGATACATATGTCTAATTGTATATATATTTGATTACATATAATATCTATATATATCATATATAAATATATATGACATACATATATATATAACATACCACACAACACATCACACTAACCCCCCCACAAAATTATGATTATATATTATATAAATATATGATATATATATTTGTATATATTATACTATTTATATATATATATGCTCGATACTTAACCCGCCCATCGAGGGGTTTGTTCTAATTTTTTTGGGTTTGTATTGTTTGTATAAGTGAATATTCTAATGGCGGAATGCTTTAAGACAGTTGTGAAGTGAAATATTTTTAGAAAACCTTTAGACTGTTTGACATTTGATTTTATTGTTAGTTTAAGTGTGTAACTTAACTTAGTTACAATATAAAACAACATAATAAATAAAAAACTAACAATAAAAACAAAAACTATTCATCTAATATAAATAATATTACATTCAATATACACCAACTAAAACAAATTAATAAAAATACTAAATTATATAAAATACTCAATAAAATTTATTATATAAATCACTTTAATAATAAAATTAAACCCTGACACTACTCAATAATTTTATATAAAATTTCCTTAAGACGATGTGAGTGAAATTTTTTAAACCTTTAGACTGTTTGACATTTGATTTTATTGTTAGTTTAAGTGTGTAACTGTTGGATGTTTAAGACGATGTAATGGAACTTTTTTAAACCATTAGACGGTTTGACATTGATGAACTATTTAATGATGCCAACGAAAACATGGCTATGTTTATGTATTGTACTTCCTAGTTATTATGTACATACTTTTAACATGGTTGTGTAAATGTATGTAATGTGCACTGCCAAAGAAATCCAAGGAATGAACAATTCATAATAAAGGCCTGTGGACTCACGAGGTATTTTAAAATAATTATTGTAAAAGTTATATATGTAAGTAAAGTAAGTAAACATCAAACCTAAACTTGTTTTGTTAATATATGAAATGAATGAGATAATAATTGAATTATTCGATAAACAATTGTGTTTGTAACAATTAAAATAATAAACGTCGATGTCGATGCATGTTGGTGTCCGACTTTGATGGTCTTTAATAGGAAATGTAGAATACCTCTGTGATAATATGAGTTATGCCTTCAACACGCAAACGGATACTCCCTTATCTTATGACATCCATCTTGGAGTCATTTCATAATTTTACCTGAATCAATAATCGATTTAACAAACCATCGTTTGTCTCCACTCGTATGATTGCTACAACCTAAATCTAAAGACCACATTGATTCTCTTTTAGTTTTATTCAATTCAACATACAGCATGAGCAACATTTCTTCATCCTCGTTAAATTCAACCTCGCAAAAATAGTAGGCATAGGTGGGACATTCGTATTGGAAGTGTCCTAACTTGTGACAGTTATATCATTCAATGGTTGCTTTATTGAATGCTCTTCCTCGTCCTCTTGCACGTCGTCTGTAATTTTCACAAAATCGGTCGTCTATCATATGCATATATTGTTCTTATTTTCTTGATTCATATTTGGAGTTGACTTTCACTTCACCAACAACCAGTATGTAGTTGTATTGAGCTAACTGAGCTTCTCGCACCTACGAATCACGAGAAAGAAAATGTATAGAATGAGCATATAGATTTAGTAGATTATAAGTATAAAGAACGGATTTCGACAACATACCTTCTTCTGGATTGTTTTATCAAATGAAACAATGTCAACATAATAACCGGTTGCATTAATTAGCTCTTTCACCTACAAATACATTAAAAACGGAATATAAAAAAATGATCAACCAGCTAACTCCAAAAGAAATTCATATCAAATTGTCACAACCTCAACAATTATAATACAAACTATCTTATTTGGTACCAAGGGGACTTTGTATAAGCTATCATTTAAATGTGCCAATATTGTGTTGCGCAAGTTTTGCTCTTTGTCCAAAAAAGTCAAGATTTTCAATAAATAAATAGTGTGCCATAAACAATTTAACCAAAACAAGTGTAATTACCTCTTGTCCATAATCTAGAGACTTGTCGAACACATGGCAAATAATGGTTTGACGAGGGCTAAGCCAAAACGGCCATTTTCCCTTGTAATGTTCCAAAAGGATGGCAAACATTCGTTCAACCGACCCTAAAATAACGCCTGGGAAACTAAGAATCCAACTTTACCAAAAAAAAGTTTAATCAATAAGCGCATAGACAAAAACAAGAGTATATATAGAGCGGTTAGTGTTTGAAAATAACTTGCAGAGTTGCACACAAGAATTTTCTTTTCACTGCATCAAAAACAAATATATCAATTTTTGGGCCATAAAATGCCCAATTGGCTTCATTGATCTACAAAGACAGAATTGCAAATGTCAAATATATCAAACAAATTTTCAATAAATAAGCGAACCAGTATTAAAAAAGGAAACAAACTAAGCTACTTAAGTTTGATAGTCCACCCCATCTTGTCATCAGCTAGACCCATCTGTAGTTTGGTCAGCCCCGAATGGAGTTGTTGTGACACGACTCCTACACCCAAGTTTCCATAATTCACCTTGCATACACACAGACCCAATTGAACATTCAATATTATTAAATAATAAAGCTTACATGACAAGTTCTTCTGGATTTTATTTTTCTAGAGCAAATGTATGACTTACCTTACGCCAAGGTAAGTTATGCTACCCATAGGGTATACAACCACAGCAGTAGGAAGTGGTAGCCCGCTTTAGTCTAATTAATCCAAGTGTCGCCTCCTAACATAGTGGAAATTAAATAATAACACCAATTAACCTGTATTTTTTGGTACTGCATTCAGGATAAACTCTAGGAGCCGTAGCCCGGCGAGTAAGCCCCATAGATTCTAGATATCCTTTGAAGGCTTCTATGTTTGTTGCCTCTTTTTTGAATTCTACCTCTTCAAGCATTGATGCTCTTATGTCATTCACAATCGCAACCTAATAAATGTATACACAAATTAATATTCAATAAAATATAAGTTAAACAAAATGTTGTTAAGTTTTTTTTCTCATACCAACAATGCACGGCTCAAATCAGGATTTAAGTAACTCTACAATGCGAGCAGCAACATAAATGAAGTTGAGATCTGCTACTAATACATCTTTCTTCCAGGTTTCAAGACCTTTATAACTACATCCGCTTGTGATCCTTTAAGCCTTGCAGCATGTACGAAACAACCAAAAACAATAAAGAATATTAAACTTTAACATAAAATGATATCAACATGTACGTGCTTTTGAAGCTGAGGCAAGTAGTGTATGGTCAATATATTCACAGATACTATATCTCAAATCTAAGTGAACAATTAAATAGAATAAGCCCTAGCCTAAAAACATTGTAACTTTGGTAGGTTCCGATTTCTAGAGGAAGAGTGCTTGAAGAGTTATTAGAACTTACAACCCTACAACAAAACGGACAAAACAACGATGTTACGTACGAAAATAATCAACTTTTATGTATGAACAATGAAAGATACTAATTTTAACTTTCCTATAATCTGTAGGTAGCCCTCAATTGTTCAAACATTTTACGAAGGTAAAGTGGTGATACCAATCCAAGCTAAAGATGTGGTTGTATTCCGCTTGGTGAATTTCTTGACTGCAATATATGGAACCAGTTCAAACATTTCTTAACTTTCATTTAGTTGCAGATAAAGATAAGCTATGGTCCTATACGTTTACACATATATATGATTTATGGAAATAGTAAAAGCTATAGTTATATATACCTGCGATAACTCTATTAACCACTTACTACCAACCCTGATGACTGCTTGAACACCTTGAGCCAGTCTCAAAGCACCACGAGGACCGGTATTAATAGACGTCTAGACAATATCCTCCATAAGTTTCGGTAAGTTCTCAATACTGTCTGCAATAGAAAAATGTTTTGATTGTGTGTGTTTAGCATCATCATAATGATCATCATAAGTTAATCACCTTGAAGACGAGAAGTAAAAAGATCTTGTGCTTGTGTTTGTGATGATTGTGAGTCTGAATATCTTATGCTTGTTCTGAGCTTTTGACTATCTATTGGAGTTGCCAAAGCAGGTGGGTTGGGTAACAACTTTAAATGACTTTAGGTGGTTAGGTAACAATTTTAAATAACTTCAGGTCAAATAGTTAGCTAAGTTTCTATTAGAGCAGAGGGTAGCGATTTCTACTATGTTGGTATATTTATTAACCTGCATAATACAATGCTATATGATGGATTAAGGGCCTCACTTTTACTTTTTAGTTGCATGTATAACACAGCGTTAGTTCATGGGTCATGCGTTACTATTTAATATTTACCTTTCTTTTGATCTCAAACATTTAACCTCGGTAGAACATATACTAAAGAGGATTAGAAATAAGATGTATATACAGAGACATTACATTTCCAACCGCAATGTCATTACCAAGCCTTGTTTACTTTTTTAGATTCATTCACCCAAAAAGTATTGAATTGACAGATACTTGGTACAAAAGCGTTACTGCAATGGACATATTTGTAAAATTTTAAACTCGTCATCGCAAAATAAGAGCATACAGTTTTGGGTTCCGATTATAGTCCTGTACCTGGTGCGGTTTGTGACTAAACTGGTTCTAAATCAGTATGAAAATGACACAACCACTACTACAACATCAGGTTCTTGATTCCAAAATTCCATAGTTTCAGCTCTTGTTTGTCTAAAAATCTATATTAAAACAATAAAATAAAAACAAATACCAGAAAGATGTTTTGATTGCAACCCTTTCACGATCATTTGGTAATGCACATTTCAAAACTAAACAATAATTAAGAGATAAAATATTGTTTACCAATCATCTAAACAATGCTTTAAACTTCAATAGTATATGCTCTACTTTAATGGTCTTTACTCCTGGAAAACAGCATAATTCTCATCATAAATGACATACATATAAAATACTACTTAAAAGAACATAAACCTCATGGTACACAAGGTTTGTTATCCTATGCCTCTCTGGTCGGCTAAATCCAGTGAGTTTAAAGGCTAAAGCTTCTGATCATCTGATGTTCCTCTAGTAGTTCAGTCAAATACTGACTGAAACAAAACAAAACAAAACCATAAATAGATCAAAAACAAAGTAAGAGCAAAAAGCAATAAAGAAAAAGATGATAAAAAAAACCTATCAACGTCTGGGTTAGTTCTAATAAGTGGAGAAACAACTCTTGCTGGAGAAAAAATAGGATTATATAAACCTGACATGGAAATGGAAATAAGTAGAAAAATAGGGTTGGGTGCGGGGGAAGATGGAATAATAAAGAAAAAGGACCCTTTTGACTAAAACATAATCTAAAAGGACCAACGCATAAGTAATATGGTCAAAATTTCATACGTTGACAACCACGTGATATGTATGGGTTTCCTACATACCCTGGGAAACATGAACATACACTTTGATTTGAGCAGAAATCTCTATCATCACAGACATATTACTAAACTTGCATATATATTTGTTAATTTACCAAACTAATCAACATCCACCATACACGCATAGATCATGCTCCTCTATTTCCTGTAGTCTTGTACCAATAACAATGACTATTTCACCTAAATCCTATGTCCTTATTGTTTAGCTTATTAAGGAAGGGGTGGTAGTTCAAGCTTATTTGTCAGGCCTTATGGGTTTATTAAACTTTTGAAAAGCATATAAGCTCAGTATCATGGGTTAATGAGCTTATCTATTTAATCTTCTGACATCTTTATAATTTGAGCTTATGAGTTTTTAAGTTCATAAGCTCGAGTTAAAAAGCTCATAAGGCCAAAAAATTGAAATTTTTAGCATTACAAAAATTTTGAATCCCATACATTGGACAAATAAACTTAAACAACCCTTGTGTTGATATTTACATAATTATGTTTTATTCGCGATAACACAATAAAACAAAATAAACAGTCAATCAACAACTTAATTATAGATACTTTACCTGAGCCAAAATAATATACTAAAGCACTTAGAAATTGCCACGATACATAACTAACTCAAACGCACCTAAATGTAATAGTAACTAACCAATTAAAAAGACCATGATTAATCATACTGAAGTAAACAATAGATGCGACTGAGAACCAACTGCATTAACATAATACCGTCTGTCCATTGTTGCATCCGCTTCTTTTGATACACGAGCAGCTTTGATAAAATCTATCAGCATAAATAAGGCTTCATCTTTTCCTACAAAATAAAAAACAAAATGATACTCAACGACATTAGAGTGAACAGTATGTTGTATCTGCTTCTTTTGATAGACAAGCAGCTTTGATAAATTATATCAGCATAAATAAGGCTTCATCTGTTCCCACAAAAAATTAAACCAAAATGATAATCAACGACATTAGAGTGAACAGTACACACAATCACAATTTGATCTTTTTAAGCACAAATGATGACGTAAATGACTGCACATACCACAATTATCAATAGCATCACAAACTTCTTCAAGAGTGTATTCCATGTCCATTAAATTCATAAAGTAGTCATCCTTGTCATCAAAATTGTCTTCCTGGAAAAACAAAAAAGTTAATTATGAGCCATAATTTTTTTCAAGAGAATATACTCAAGAGCAAGAAAATAAACCTAAAAGTATAGGAGTCCAGTTGTTCGCTTCTGTGTGAGAAAGATGCAAACATAGTATCAGTTTGTGATTTTCATGATAGAAGTCTACAATACATGAAACCTGTAACACCCCCAAAATGGGTCGCAACGGAATAAGGGTCAGAGAGTGTTACTTCATAGATCAACAGCACAAGATATGAGAACGACCTCTATATGAGTCATTTAAAATTGATACATTGGATTAAATAAACTTGTTTGGTACAATAGCCCGAAGCTTAAATTGTTCATCCATGAAAGTAAAGATTTTAAAACATAACAGCTATTTCCAAAATGTAACGCACCCAAATCTTTATAGTAATGACTCTAAAATGGTAACCACCAATGTATCCTTGTTTCTCATACCTTATTGACCTGAGAAAAACATGCTTTAAAACGTCAACATAAAGTTGGTGAATTCACAGGTTTAATAAATGTATAAAGTAGGACCGCAAGATTTCTAAAATTATGATAAGTAACGAATACAATATCATAAAAGTAATTACGAAGTGCGCTAAGCTCATGACACCTAAGCTCGACATCTATGTATGTAATTTAATGCAAATAATGGCCCGTGTAGATGTTTAAACCCGCAACATCCAAATTGTTCCGACATGTATACATTCGTGTTTCGGACTTCCAAAACTAGTGAGAGCTACTCACCCGAACGAGGATGTCAATCCCAAAATAGATCTATTCATAACATTCGCGCTCGCTAACTAGCAATTGATAGTTCATGATAGTGGGCAATAGTGGGTTTAGCTACTTAGGCCAACTCGTAATTTGTTTAAAAGAGTACTTGCGTCCAAACGTAAAACAATGCATGTTTCTCACCCTAAAGTTGTAAAATAATATAATTGTATAAAAGCGGGGCTATGAACTCACCGTAAGTGAATGATTGATTATCTATCAAATAAGTGAATCGTCTCGGCAATCCGAATGCAACCTAATTATTTATAGGCCGTATTAGTATAATGTATTATACATAAATAAAGCATCACATGTTATATAGTCACACCACCACCTAATAGTTTTTTTTATTAAATCTTTAAAAGTTAAATTAATAATTAACCCGTACCTTGTTAAATAAAAGTATATGTACTTGTACCCGTAAAGAAAAATGTTATTTTTATTTACCAATGTATCATTTGTAAAAGTATATGATTTAATGTTTTTATTGGTTCCATAATGATATTTCATTATTAATTCAATTGTTTTATAAAATAATGTATAAAAGTACAAATAGTGCGCGCGATTTTAAAACCTCATATCTTTATCGTTTTGACTCCGTTTTATACGTTTCTTATGTCCACGACTTCGTATTGAGAAAATCTATTCACGGGTACGTTTCTTTTAAAACAACATCTAGCTAGAGTATTATTTAATTAAGGAGCCGATAAAAGTTTTGTATCCATATCTCTTGCTTATATGCTTAATATCCCACCAATTACACTAGATACTGCATACGACATTGAAATGGCCGATGGAAACCTAGTAGGCACTAATACTGTTATCCAAGGTTGCACTCAAATTTTGCTAAACCATCCTTTCGAAATCGACCTTATGCCGATTAAACTCAGTAGTTTTGACGTCGTTATTGGTATGGATTGGTTGTCCAAGTATCATGCTAGAATTATCTGTGACGAGAAAGTCGTCCACATCCCATTTGACGATGAAACTTTGATCATCCGAGGTAATCAAAGTAAAACCCGACTAAGCCTCATATCCTATATTAAAACCGAAAGATATATATCCAGGGGATATCAAGTTTTCGTAGCCCAAGTAATGGAGAAGAAGTCAGATGAAAAATGATTAGAAGATATACCAGTAGTTAGAGAATTTCCAAAAGTTTTTCCTGAAAACCTACCCGGCCTTCCTCCGGTTCGCCAAGTATAATTTCAAATCGATTTAATGGCCTGAGCACCTTATAGATTAGCTCCTTAAAAAATGCAGGAACTATCTGACCAACTGCAAGAGTTAGCAGACCGAGGTTTTATCCGACCAAGTACTTCGCCTTAGGGAGCTTCTGTCTTATTTGTTAAAAAGAAAGACATATCTTTCTGAATGTGTATAGATTACCGGGAGTTGAATAAACTCACCATAAAGAATCATTACCCATTACCCAAGATCGATGATTTATTCGACCAGCTTTAAGGTTTGAGTACTTATTCAAAGATTGACTTAAGATTAGGCTATCACCAACTGAGAGTCAGTGATGAAGATATTCCCAAGACTGCTTTCAGAACACGATACGGACACTATGAATTCCAAGTAATGTCGTTTGGTTTAACCAACGCGCCTGCTGTGTTCATGGACCTCATGAACCGTGTATGCAAACCATACTTGGATAAATTTGTGATAGTGTTCATTGATGATATTCTCATCTACTCTTGTAACAAAGAAGAAAACCAAGATCACCTGAGAATAATCCTGGAATTACTCAAAAAAGAAAAATTATATGCCAAGTTCTCCAAATGTAATTTCTGGACAGTACCGTGCAGTTTCTTGGGCACGTAATTGACAGCCGAGGAATTTACGTTGACCCCTCCAAGATTGAAGCAGTCAAGGATTGGGCATCTCCTATCACACCCACAGAGATATGCCAATTCTTAGGACTTGCCGGCTACTATCGGAGATTCATCGAGGATTTTTCGAAGATTGCAAAGCCTTTGACTGAATTAACCCAGAAAAACAAGAAGTATATCTGGGGAGAAAACTAAGAGTCAGCCTTCCAACTGCTAAAACAGAAGCTTTGTGAAGCTCCAATATTAGCATTACCAGAAGGAAACGATGATTTTGTCATTTACTGTGATGCATCATATCAAGGTCTGGGAGCGGTGTTAATACTAAGAGAAAAAGTTATTGCATATGCATCCTGACAACTCAAGCCTCATGAAGAGAACTATACCACACATGACCTTGAATTAGGAGCTGTAGTATTCGCTCTTAAAATTAGGGACACTATCTGTATGGCACAAAGTGTACTGTGTTCACTGATCATAAAAGTCTTTAGCATATCCTTGATCAGAAAGAGTTGAACATGAGACAACGCTGTTGGTTAGAATTACTCGCAGATTATGATTGTAAGATTCGCTACCATCCTAGAAAGGAAAATGTTATAGCAGATGCCTTAAGCTAGAAGGAACGATTCAAACTACTCCGAGTTAGGGCATTAGTAATGACCCTTCACCCAAACTTACCATCACAAATCCTCAAAGCCCAAACTGAGGTGATCAAAGAAGAGAACATCGAAGCTGAGAATTTATGAGGAATGGACAAAGCATTTGAAGTACGTCCTGATGGAACCCGATGTATCAAGAATCGAATTTGGTTACCACTTTTTGGTAATTTGAGGGATTTAATCATTCATGAATCCAATAAATCGAAGTAATCCATCCACCCAGGTTCTGACAAGATGAATCAGGATCTAAAGACAGTCGATTGGTGGCCTAACATGAAGGTGATCATCGCTAAATATGTCAGCAAGTGTTTAACATGCGCTAGAGATAAAGCAGAATGTCAGAAGCCATCTGACTTACTGATATAACCAGAGATTCCTACATGAAAATGGGAAAGAATAATGATGGACTTCGTTACAAAACTACCCAAAACATTAAGCAGACATGACACAATTTGGGTCATTGTAGACCGCCTTACCAAATTAGCACATTTCATCCCTACCAGAGATACAGATAGTATGGAAACCCTTACAAGGTTGATATAAAGGAGATAGTTTCAAGGCATAGAGTACCGATATCCATCATATTGTATCGTGACAGTCATTTCACATCCAGATTCTGGCAGTCAATGCAGAGTGCTTTGGGTACTCAATTAGACATAAGTACGGCATATCATCCCGAGACTGATGGACAAAGTGAAAGCAC
Source organism: Tanacetum coccineum (assembly GCA_026074375.1). Taxonomy (NCBI): domain Eukaryota; kingdom Viridiplantae; phylum Streptophyta; class Magnoliopsida; order Asterales; family Asteraceae; genus Tanacetum; species Tanacetum coccineum. The sequence continues at coordinate 84,690 of BQNB010005803.1, read as the reverse complement.
CATCCAAACACTCAAAGATATGCTTCGAGCGTGTGTTATAGATTTTGGAAAAGGATGGGAGAGACACTTACCACTGGTAGAATTTTCCTACAATAACAGTTACCATGCCAGTATTAAGGCAGCACCATTCGAGGCACTTCATGGTCAAAAGTGTCGATCACCTGTCTGCTGGGCCAAAGTTGGAGATGTTCAACTCACCGGACCAAAGATAATCCATGAAACCACCGAAAAGATAATGCAAATTCGACAACGCTTGCAAGCTGCAAGAGATCAGCAAAGGAGTTACGCCAATGTAAGTCGAAAGCCTTTGGAATTCCAAGTTGGAGATCGTGTTATGTTGAAAGTGTCACCTCTGAAAGGTGTCATCTGATTTGGAAAACGAGGAAAGCTTAACCCCCGGTACATTAGTGGCATACACACTTAAGCTTCCTAAAGAACTCAGAAATGTCCACAGTACCTTCCACGTTTCTAATCTAAAGAAATACGTATCTGACAAATCCCTCGTCATTCCAATGAAAGAGCTTCAGCTCGATGACAAACTCAATTTTGTGGAAGAACCAGTAGAAATTATGGATCATGAAGTCAAGCAACTAAGACAAAGTCGTATCCCTATAGTCAAAGTAAGATGGAACTCTAAAAGAGGACCAGAATTCACGTGGGAACGCGAAGATCAAATTTATGCCAAGTATCCACATCTATTTCCAAACATCACTCTAGCATTCAACTAAATCTCGGGATGAGATTTCTTTAAGGTTGGGAGACTATAATAACCCACAATTTTCATCAATGTAATTATCCATCTATTATATTTAATAGAACCATTTTCACAGGAATATATTTGTTTTATACCATCCATGATGTAACGTAACTTACATTTCAAAAGTAAACGTGCTCACGCAACCTACCAATGCCAATTACATCAACATTTATATCAAGCAAACGTTATAATACGTCAAGCAATATGTTTTAATAACCATTTTTACCACATACGTTATCTATTTAACGTATCATTCATAACGTTTATTATAAAACGGACTTTATACGTTAACGTTTATATCAAAACTCGATTACATGTAATGTTTACATACAAAACAAATGTTCAAACTAATAAGGCATGTGTACAAGTTATCAATGCATAAAATTCGAACTATGTTTCCCTCTAAAACCCTAGTACAACTCCATTAAGCCCTAGGTACAAGTTGATTAAGCACGAGATTCAAATTTAGCTATTTCCCTCCAAACTAATATACACCATTTGTACCACCTTTTAAGCATAAGTTACAACACTCCAATGCACCACATTTAAACATTTCTTTCCCTCCATTTCACTCCACACACTCGGCTAAACCTAAAACCCTAACCTGAAACCCTAGCAAACCCGACACCCCTTAACTAGTTTTAAACTATGTCCTAACTAAGCTAGCACCTTGTCACCACCTTGCCTAGCACCTTGTCACCACCTTGCTATCTCCCTTCACCTCCTTGTCACCTACTTGTCATCAACTTGCACCCTTGTTCCCTAAGAAACCTCCCTTGTCACCACCTTGGCAAACTGAACCCCTTCCAACCTCTCAACACCTCTCTAAGCTAGTCCCTAGCCTCTAATAGTCACACCTAGCTAAACCTTGATCACTACTCTACATAAATTGGCCACTACTCTAAGTCTTAAGCCTTATATAAAGCCGAAACATCCACACCTTCATAATTCACTACAAAATCAAATCATCACTTGAAATAATGATCTAGCCAAGCCCTAGAAGAGAATAAGGAAAGAATTAAGCTATTTAGGAAGCCAAGGAGCAAGAAAGAAAGGTTCTTGATTCATCTCCAAGCCATTTCGACCCGTATCAACCCATTTCGACCCATTTGAGTACTAGTAAGTCCTATCACTTGTTCTATAAGCTCTTGTTGTGTTTTAGATCTTATATAAACTTTGTTTTAACCATTTGATCAAACAAAACCACGTTGGAAATCCTTAAACCAAACCAAACCCTAATCGAGCACTAAATGACCCATTTTGGAAACCCTAAGTCTATGCGAACCCTAATAAGCTAGCTTAAGCTTATTCCTATCCTAATAATCTCCTATCTATCTTTATGATTTTGTGAGAAAATCTCTTGAACCCTAAACCTACACGTTTGGTTTTCCTAAACCAAACGCATGCTTAAAAACCCTAAAAGCTCTTTTCGTGAACCCTATAAGCTAAAAGCCATAAGCTGATCTAATAAGCTGTTCTAATAAGCTATTCTATCATTTTTATAAACTTGGAAACAAACCCTAAAAGCTAGAACCTATCAAGTTATGATTTCAAACCCAAACGTGCCCATTTTGAGATTTTGAGCTCATAAGCTCATTTCATAAGCTATAAGCTCGTAAAAACCAACTTATTTTAGCTTATTGTGATAAGCTATAAGCTGCAAAACGATTTCCTTCAATTTTAAAAAATCAAACAACACACTTTCTTATTCCCCCCCCTTTATTTTTTTTCTCTCTAAGCTCCACCACCACCACCGGAGAAACGATTCCGGTCACCGGAAACTTTCCACCGCCGGAGCCCGTTCGCCGCGACAGTCACCTGGCCGCCGAAACCGCCATGTCGCCGAAAAAGTTACATGCAATCCGAACAACATTATATTTTCCGAATCCCTTTGTTATATCCCATACAAACGTTTTACCACTATCATAATAACAACATGCAATGGATAAAAAACAATGGTGTATCTAAAATAATATGGTTGAAGATCAAGCTTGAAGGTGAAGTTACATCTATTTTATCCTTGATCATTTTGACAATCATCACCATTATTCTTGTGGTAAAATCTATAGAATCCTTATTAACTTTTTATTCTTGTATTTTCCATTCCAATGTAAAAGTGTAAATTATTTGTACTTGATGATCAAGTAATAAAAAGTAGCATGCATGTGTAGATCTAGGGTGAAAATGACTAAATCAACCACTAAAACTTGCTAGAACTCATTAGAAATTTAAAGCTGTTGTAAACAGTAAGTTCTAGATTTTTACATAAGTATTAGACTTGATTTGATTTACCTAGGTTGTAGAGAATTGAATGATGATAATGTGGCTAATTTGATACTCAATGGAAAGTAAAAATTGACCAAGTTATGACCATTTTTACAAAAGACATCACTGTCTGACCTTGCTGGACAGAACTATAAGAGATCATGATTAACGTACTGAGTTGTTTTTAAAACCTAATAACGAAGAGACCTAGATGACATCATGTAGGCATCTGCAACCAATTGGATGATCAACCAATTCATAAGGCTTAAAATGGCATCAAAAATGTGAAAGGTGAATATCCAGCCAAAAAAATGCCAACTTAACCTAGTATGATTAAGTGACCTATAATTTATATAATTATTTAAAATAAGTATACAAAATGACGTTATGAATTTATAAGTGTATATTTTTTTAAAAAATGAAACTAGGAATGTAAATTTTATAAGTATACCATTTATGGTTTGAAAGATATGACTATTTTTGTAAGCATGAACATATAATTTTTTTTACGTCTATATCAATACTAAAAGTTGTAAAGCATTTTTGCGACTAAAACCCGAGATGATAGGACCCACTTTTGGGAACTTTTATATGATGAACCTACTGATAATAAACTTAACCCGACATCGAGAACCCGAAAATTTACTATAAACTCATAAACAAGCTTAAAATGGACTATATGACCATATCGGGATCCCCCGCCCATTAGGCCAATGTATATGAATGGACCCTATGGCCTTAAACTGTAGGTAACCCAACCACGTTAGCCTAAATTAAAGGTTTTAAGAAAATCTGTTCTTGGACTATAAAATGGACCTAAATTACTTAATTTGACTCATAAATGGGCCTATGGGCCTTTGGAATAAAAATTGGTAATAAACTAGTGAAAAAAAATGAGTTAAGTTAGTACGTGTTAAACACATAGAAGAACTATGTGAATAAATACTTGGGGAAATTATCAACTATTGATCAACCATATAATATACATACACACATATATATATATATATACTATAAATATATTATAAAATATATAATATATATATATCTGATATATATAAAAACGAATTTAATATTGTGATTTTATTTTATCGACTAGATACCTAAAGACCCATACATTTTGTATAGTTACCGGGTATACGTGCCTTGACATCCAAGTTCGACTATCGCCAGTTACATTCATCCGATACATCAAGTGAGTTCATAGCTCGCAAATTTTATTTAAATTGTTTATAAACCCGCAGGAGATAACATGCTTGTTTTAAATAGAACACAAGGACCCGAATGTTATGCTATAAGCCGATGATTAGTTATAAGTATAGCTTAACTCGCAAAATAAAAGTCCCGCAGAAATATCATGAATTGTTAATTTCCGGGAATAAGGCATTACGCTTAACATGAAAATAAGTACTATTGGTAGGCTAACCACCACTCCGATCCGAGACGACTAGCTATCGACATGTGTACGGAAATATTACACAGAACTACGGGCTGCATTGTAACAGAGAATAAGATATACTTATAAGCGAGAGTGTAATACGTTGTGGGCAATATAATTGAATATAGGTAAGGTTCGATGTCATAGGCTATAAAAATCCCCCGATATAACTTTGTATGGCCGCATCGTTATTATATAAATCCCAATAGAATATTAAAAATGATACTTGTTTTTCGGAGAATGATTTATAGTTGTTTATATATATAATAACTCTATGATTCACGTCAACATTATTGTTGACTTATTAGCATGTTTATCTCAGTCCCTGAAGAAATTCGGTGAAGGAGATATAAAGGCCCGCTAAAATAATTATTCATTTGAAATGTTTTTGTAAAACGTTGTATGATGTTGTAAACACCTATTGGACCAGTGTGGATGTAAACTTTATTTTATTCAAATGAATGGAATTTTCTTAAAACGCCTCTTTTTGAGTCGTTTTCTATGATTTGAGTTATTGTGCTATGATGTAACACCATTGGACCCTTCCGCTGACCGAGCTAAATTGAGGGTGTTACAGTTTGGTATCAAGAGCTTAAGTTATAGAGAACAAAAGATTTTTGAAAAAGAAAATTTTTACAAAATAATTTTGTTTAAAAATCTTTTGACTATAACGGTGCAAGAAGAATCTCCGAATTACCGACAAGACCGGATTGAGAAGTTTTATTTTGATATATATATATATATATATATATATATATATATATGAATTTATATATATGTTGTAAATTTATTATATGATAATTATTTTTAATACTGATACGAGATATTTATACGACGCGGATTGTCATGAAGAACCCTAACCCCCCCTAATGAATCGAACAAAGCTATTCCCGAAGAAAACAAAATGGTTGACATTCTGAACGACGTTGATTTAGTTGATTATGATGGGGATGATGAAGAAAACCCGGAAGAAGATCCGAAAGAAGATCTGAAAGAAGACCCGGAAGAAGATCCGAAAGAAGACCCGGAAGAAGAACCAGAACCGAATAATGGGCTTGTGAATCAATTTGCCCTACATGTTGACCCACATCAGCCCGGTGTTATGATTGGTTGGTTAGAGGAGAATGATGGTGTAAATGAAGGTGTTAATAATGAGGATATTAAAGACGAAGATGTTGAGATTGAGCTCGATGACGATGCTGAGTTGATATTTCCTTATGAGGTGGAGGGTGACAAAACCCTGCCACATGGAGGTGTGTCATCCAATTCTAAGCCACCTAATGCGGAGTCATCTGATTCTGTATCATCCGATTCTGAGTCAGAGGAAAAGGAGGCCGACGTTGCACCTGAGGACACTTTTGGGACTATTACCCAAAGGCCTTATGCTGTTCGCGACTTTCCGAGGGGTGTATTTGAGGTAGGAGAGCCATCTTCTGCTCATGACTCATCTTATGTCGGTGGATTGGCACCTTGGGCATTAAGACGTGATTTATAGGTGTCCCGTGCACGATCTAGAGTCACGGAAGCTGAGTTGGGAACATGCCAAACTAAGATTGCTCTTCTGAAATCAAAGAATAAGATCGGGGAAAAAGAGAGAGAGATACCTAATCATGATTTAGGAAACGTTGAGCATGTTTTGGGTGATGTTTTAGAGAGGTTGAAGGTGTTAGAGAGCAGGGAGAATGCTACTTCGAAGAAGAAGTTGGTTGAGGCTGAGATTAAGTTGTGAGTTTTGCGTTTGGAGCATGATATGAGGTGGAAGAGGAATTACATGTCATCATATGTTGGAACAAAGTGTTTATATGGAGAGTTCGATTGGTGCTGTTTTCCTAAGCCACCATCGATGATAAGGTACTGAGCGTCCGAGAAAGAAAAATCGAAGAAATAAATCTTTTGATGGGACCGGAGGACCTTACCCGAGCCAGCGTGGACCACCTAGTGACTATCAGATAGATATAGTTTTTATCATTTGTAGTATCTTTGTAAATCACTAACTAAATTGAGATATCTTTAGTTAGAAACTAGTCCTTAGGAGTTGTATACATTAGATGGTGACATTAAATGTTCACGATACAACTTTTATGACTCGTTGTGATTAATGAAAATGACTATCTTTTGTAATTCTAAAGTCTACGTGTGACGTTGTAATCTTTACTTTCTTGTTTCTTTTAAACTAATCCTATTGTTTGTGCAATCATTGAAAGAATTGTCATTAATGGATTGAATTGTGTTCTAACTTCCTTCTCTCCTCGTTACTCCTCAATCGCCATCGATATCATGGATCTCATGATGATTTTGGCTAAACTCATTTCCTAATCATATTGTAATCATTTTCACCCATATCTATTTTGAACCACTACTTTTACTACGCTCTAGTGCAAACCCACTTATGTATTAATAATTAATATAAGATCAATATATCATCTGAGCAAATTTAAATTGTCATCATTTTATGAGTTATTTTAATTGAGAATTATAAATAGTTGCTATCACCAAAAAAAATTATTTATTAAACATCTTGTAAATTAAATTACTTTCATACTATGAACGGTTCTGTAAAATCATTTTTGATTTCTATCTTATAATTAAGCATGATTATACATTTAAATATGATGACATTAGTTTGACGAACTGAGCATTGCATTGCTATTCCTGAATTATACATAGTCGTGCACCTACGTATAATTTAGAAGGGGCCATGCAAGGTTGAATAGTAGTCACCGTAAGATTTTGATAAAGATCAATTTTTAACTGTAATTCCGAAAAATCAAGATTTTGTATGGTTTGCAAGTGGTACAAGTAGGGACATCTGCATATGTACCCTTATCCTTTTCCCAATCGAATTAACCATCTGTGGATGCGGTCTTACTTGACAATTGTTATCTACTTCTTATTTCCTTCCTTTCGTCATGAAACTCTTTGGACACCTATCTATTTATCGACTATTGATACCCGAAACTATGAAGTTCGACTGTCCTATCCTTACTTGATCGACTAACCTCCTTTGATTAACCGTGGTTAAAATTTCCGAGGATGCTTTCAGGAGGTGAATAATGAATTAGGAAAGTATGGGGTTTATGCATATCCATTATGGTATTAGCCTTTCTTTTGACTCGAGATTCGCCCCTGTGAATCATGCGTTGACTTCGCCCTTCAATTGCTAACTCTGTCTTTTGATTCCCTTGATTCGATAAGGGATATGAATTGCTTTAAAGTGCAATGAAAAAGGGCACAAAAATAAGGATTGCCCTAAGTTGAGAAGGAATAGGCAAGGTGGAAACAACCATGGAGGTGCTTATAAGTTAGGATATGTGAATGAACAGCAATCCGAAGGTCGTTACTGGTACGTTCTTACTCAACAATCATTATGCTATTGCATTATTTGATTCGGGTACCGATAAAAGTTTTGTGTCTACAAATTTTAGTACCCTTATTGATATTGAACTGGTTGAGTTAGATACTAGCTATGAAGTCGAATTGGCCAACAAAAAAAAAGTAGTAAGTACCAATAACGTGTTAATAGGGTGTACACTTAATCTTTTAAAACCGTTCCTTCTTCCAATGTCGATTTAATGGTAATAGAACTATGAAGTTCCTGATAGTCATTATTGGGATGGATTGGTTTATCACGATAAGATGCCCGCTAAATTTTATTTTTTATGAAGAAAAAGCTATGATTTTCCCCTGAAAGGTAAAGGTGGTTGATTATCTAAGGAAAATAGAAATAATCCCCGTTTGAAGATCGTTTTCGTGCATTAAAGGCTCGAAAGAATAACGAGATGTTGTGAAGCTATTCTAGCTCCAAGTAACCGGAGACGTTAACAAATGTAGAAGCGATTTAAAATGTTCACTCGTCATCCCGAGATGTCCTCTCAAGGTATTTCCCGAAGAATTACCTGGACTTCTGCCACCCAGGCAAGTGAATTCTGTATGAATCTTATTACCACGGTGCTAGCACCCTGGTCGCGTATGCCATATCGTTTAGCACCATCTGAAATGAAGGAGTTGTCCAAGCAACTGCAAGGGTTGTTGGAGAAAGGTTTTATTCGACTGAGCTCGTCATCGAGGGGAGCTCCGGTATTGTTCGTGAAGAAGAAGGATGGATTGTTTCGAAGGTGCATTGATTACCGAACTGAACAAATTGACGATCACGAAAGCGATATTCGTACCGGAGGTTGAATGACTTATTTGACATTCTACACGGTTCTAGAGTTTATTTTATACGAAATATTGGATTACTGTCTGGTAATCATCAACTCGCATACCGCGAGAAGACATTCCAAATACAGGCGTCAGAACTCGTTCTGGACATTATGAGTTTCAGGTAAAAGCCTTTTTGGACTGACTAATGCACCTGCATATCATAGGATTTGATAAATCGTGTGTGCAAGCCGTATCTTGATAAGTTCATAATCGTATTCATTAATGACATTCTGATCTACTCCAAAAATAAAGAAGAACATGGTAAACATTTGAAGACTATCTTAAATTTGCTAAGGAGCGAAAAGTTATACGCCAAGTTTTCAAAGTGTGATTTTTGGCTTGAATCGTGCAATTCTTTGCCATGGTGATTGATATTAGTAAGTTCAAGTGATCCTTCAAAGATCGAAGCCCATTAAAATTGGGCTGCACCGACTCCACCAACTGAAGTGCTAACAATTTTAGGTTTGGCAAGTATATCCGAAGGTTTTATTATAAGTGGAGTTTTCTCTAATATCCAAACCATTAACTAAACTTACTCAGAAAAATAAGCCGTATGTGTGGGGCGACGACGAAGAGGAGGCATTTCAAACATTGAAGCTGAAATTGTGTAGTGCGCCAATATTATCACTACCTGAAGGAAGCGAAGACTTTGTTGTGTATTGCGATGCGTCTCTTAAAGGATTTGGAGCTGTGTTGATGCAGCGAGAAAAGGTGATTGCGTACGCCTCTAGACAACTTAGAAAGAATGAGGAAAACTACACGACCCATGACTTGGAATTAGGAGCGGTGGTTTTTGCTCTTCGACTATGGAGACATTATTTGTACGACACTACGTGTACGGTATTCACCGATCACAAAATCCTACAATATATTTTGGATCAGAAAGAGCTAAACATGAGGCAGCGTAGGTGGATTGACCCTCTGAGTGATTACGATTGTGTTATCCGTTATCACTCAGGGAAGGCGAATGTTGTCACTGATGCGTTGAGCATGAAGGATAAGGAGCCGATTCAAGTGCATTCTTTTGGTTGGATAGTGCATAATAATTTTCCTCCGAACAAATTGAAATGCACAATTGAAGCTGCAAGAAGGTGAATATTGGGAAGCCGAAGGATTTCTTGGCAAAGGTGAGCCATTTGAAGTTAGATTCCGATGGTACGAAATTCTGAAGTGACTAGTATGGTAACCATTAATTTTGAGAGGATTGAAGAGGTCAATCATGTTGGAATCTGATAAATCAAATATTCCATTCTACCTAGATCGAATAAATGTACCAATGATGAGAAGTTATACTGGGTGGCCGAATATTAAAGGCTGACATTGCGACATATGTTAGTAAGTGCTTGACATGTGCTAAAGTCAAGGCTGAACACCAAAAGCCGTCAGGATTACTTCAACAGCTGGAAATCCCAGTTTGGAAATGGGAGAGAATTACAATGGATTTCATTACGAAGCTTCCAAGAACACCATCTGGATATGATTCAATTTGGGTCATTGTTAACAGATTAACTAAATCTCTCACAGTTTATCCGATGTAAGATGATAAGTAAAAATGGATGAAAGCACACGATTCGATGATCCGAAGGAGATTGTTTGTAGGCACGGGTTTTCCTGTGACTGATTATTTCAGACAGAGACCCTCGTTTCGCGTCAAGGTTTTGGAGATCTCTTCAAAATCTTGGGGACAAATTTGGATATGAGCACTGCTTACCATCCTGAAACTAATGGCCAGAGTGAAAGAACGATACAAACATTAGAATACATATTGCGTGCTTGCGTGATTGACTTTGGTAGTGGCTGGGACAAGCATTTACCTTTGGCTGAATTCTCATACAATAATAGTTATCACGCTAGTATTAAAGCCGCACCTTTCGAAGCTCTATACGGAAGGAAATGTAGATCGCCTGTATGATGGAGTGAGGTTTGGAGATCCCAACTCACGGGACCAATAAATGATTCGTGAAACGACAGAGGATGATTGTGCAAATCAAGAATCGATTATAAGTTTGCTCGTAGTAGCCAGAAAATTTATGCGGATGTGAGGCGAAAAGCCTTGGAATTTCGAAGTGGGTAACAAAGTTATGCAGAAAGTACACTGAGGAAATGTTTTGATTCGATTGAAAACGTGGAAATTAAGTCCCCATATTAATTGGACCATTCAAGATTTTTATCAAGAATAGAACCGGTAGCAAATAAACTGGAGATTACCCAAAGAGAGGGAGGTGAAAAATAGTCTTCAAGGAATACATAATACGTTCCGTGTCTCGAACTTAAAGAAGTGTCTATCAGATGAAGACGTTATCATTCCATTTGACGAAGTAAGGATCGACGAGAAGTTGCATTTCATTGAAGAACCCATTGAAATCATGGATAGAGAAGTGAAACAACTTAAGCAAAGTCGGATTCCTATAGTGAAAGTTCGATGGAACTCGAGTCGTGGACCGGAATACACTTGGGAACGGGAGGACCAGATGTAGAAGAAATGCCCTCATCTCTTCGATTTTAACAAGAAGCGAGCAACAAGATGAATTGATCTTCGAGGACGAAGATCCCTTTTTAGGGGGAAATGCTATGACAATCCGTCAATTTCAGATCGTTATTTATTTCTCGAGTATTAATTATAATTTTCATTTTTATGTTGAGATATGAACTCACGACTAACCGGGAGAATTAGGACTTACATTCGTAAATTACGCGGCTTTTACAAAGAACTGGCGAATTCTACGTAAGGCATCGACGGTTTATATTTTCAAAAATTCCGTAGAAAAAAAATTTGTATTGCCATCGTTTATTGAGAGTTTTCATAAACAAAACGTCGGACATTTAAACTTTATTAATCGTAAATAATTATTTCGAATATATTTCGAATGGAAATTTGAAATTTTATTATTTTTTAACAAACTACCTACATTTTGTTTCCTATTCTTTTGAGCCGAGACTAATGATTTACAAATGTAAACAACATTTATTAAATGGTTAGAAATAAAATAAAAGTGTAACGGAAAACTAAAAAATGTGTCTCGGAAGATTTAATTCCGAGCTACGATATTTGATTTTTATTTAGTGTAAAAAGTTTCATGTGTTTAAAAAACTAATTTTTGAAAAGAGGGGAGGATTTATTATTGTCAAAAGTCCAAACAAGTGAAAAGTAGTAAATAAGGGATAGTTTAACTTCCTCATTTCCTCATATCTTAATAAATTAAAACACACAAGGATAAAAATTACAAACTTTCTTCTAAGCTCAACCACACGCACCGGAAAACTTTTTCGGTCACCGAAAACCGTCACCGCCGCCGTCGGTCGCCGGTCACCGCCGCCAGAAACCGCCATGGTCGCCGGAAAAAGTACATGCAATCCGAACAACTTATATTTTCCGAATCCCCTTGTTATTTTCTACGTTTTCCACTAAAAATATACGACATGCAATGGATAATAAAAATGGTGATCTAAAATAATATGGGTGAAGATCAGCTGAAGTTTGAAGTTTTCATCTATTTTCTTGATCATTCGACATCATCAACCATATTACTTGTGGTAAAATCTATAAATCTAATATCTTTTTATTCTGTATTTCTCATTCCAATGTATTATGTAAATGTATTTTATTTTGATGATCAAGTAATAAAAGTGAAAAAGCATGTGTAGATCTAGGGTGAAAATGACTAAATCAACCACTAAAACTTGCTAGAACTCATTAGAAATTTAAGGCTGTTGTAAACAGTAAGTTCTGGATTTTTACATAAGTATTAGACTTGATTTTGATTTACTAGGTATTAAGGAATTTAAATGATGATAATGTGGCTAATTGGATACTCAATGGAAAGTAAAAATTGACCAAGTTATGACCATTTTACCAAAAGACATCAAATCTGACCTTGCTGGACAGAACGTATAAAAAGTCATGATTACGTACTGAGTTGGTTAAAAACCTATAACTATGAGACCTAGATAAAATCATGTAGGATCTGCACCAATTGGATGATCAACCAATTCATTATTGTTTTGAAAATTGCATCATAAAATGATGAAAGTGAAATTTCAGCCAAGAAGATGCCAACTTGACCTTTGTATGAGAAGTGAACCTTATATATATTTATTTAAAATAAGATAAAATGCCTTATGATTTATAATGTATATATTTAAAAATGAAACTAGGAAGTAAATTTTATAAGTTAAACCATTTTATGGTTTGAAAGATAAGATTATTTTTTTAAGCATAACATATAAATTATTTTATTACGTCTATATCAATACAAAAAGTTGAAAAGCGTTTTTGCGACTAAAACCCGCGATGATAGGACCCACATTTTATGACATTATATGATGAACCTACTGATAATAAAACTTAACACCGACATCGAGAACCCTAAAATTTACTATAAAACTCATATACAAGCATAAAATGGACTATATGACCAGATCGGGCCATAGGCCCAATGTATATGAAAATGGACCTATTAGGACTTAACTTGGACCTCAACCCACTAGGCCCAATTAAATGGTTAAGACCTGGTCTTGACTTATAAAATGACTAAAAATTACTTAATGTGATCATAAATGGGCCTATTGGGCCTTTGGACAAAAATTGGTAATAACTAGTGAAAAAAATGAAGCTAAGTTAGTACATGTTAAACATATAGAAGACTATGAGAATAAAACTTGTGGAATTATAAATATTGATCCATCATAAAAGAACATATTTATATATATCAATATATATATATACTATATATAATAATATAGAATTATATATATATATACATAAATATATGATATATATCTAACGTAATTAAATTGTGAATTTATAATTTTATCGACTGAATCCTAAACACATACCATTTTTGTATAGTTCCGGGTAATTACGTGCCGACATCCAAGTTCGACTATCGCCGTTACTTTCTTCCGATACTATCAAGTGAGTATTATAGCTCAGCATACCGATCATTTTTATTTAAATGTTTTAAAAACCCGCGAGGAGAGATAACGATGCTGTTTTTAAAATAGAACACAAGGGACCCGAATGTATGCTAGTAGCCTTGATTATTATAAGTTAGCTTTAACTCGCTAGATAAAAAAAAGTCCCACGGAAATATCATGAATTGTTAATTGCCGGGAATCAGGCATACGCTTATACATGAAATAGTACTATTTGGAGGCTACCACCTCCGATCCGTGACGACTAGCTATCGTCTTGTGTCGGGAAATATGACACCACGGATGCATTGTATAGAGAATAAGATACACTTATAGCGAGAGTGTATAGTGGGCATTATATTGAATATATGGTAAGGTTCGATGTCACGAGGCTTATAATAATCCTCCGATATAACTTTGTTTGGCCGTCATCGTTATAATCCCCAAGAATATTAAAAATGATACTTGTGTTCGGAAATGATTTTTATTGTTTATATATATATAAACTCTATGGATTCACTCAACATTATTGTTGACTTTTAGCATGTTTTATCTCAGGTCCTAGAAGGTAATTCGGTGATAGAGATATAAATGTGCCCGCTAAATAAATAACATTTGAAAATTGTTTTTGTAAAACTATGTATGATGTAGTTAAACCTAATGTGAACGTGATGTAAACTTTATTTTATTCAAATGAATGAAATTTTCTTAAAACGCCTCTTTTTGAGTCGTTTTCTATGATTTGAGTTATTGTGCTATGATGTAACACCATTGGACCCTTCCGCTGACCGAGCTAAATTGAGGGTGTTACATCATCTCCAAGCCATTTTGACCCGCATCAACCAATTTTGACCCATTCGAGTACTAGTAAGTCCTATAACTTGTTCTATAAGCTCTTGTTGTGTTTTAGATTTTATATAAACTTTGTTTTAAACATTTGATCAAACAAAACCACGTTGGAAATCCTAAACCAAACCAAATCCTAATCGAGCCCTAAATGACCCGTTTTGGAAATCCTAAGTCCATGCGAACCCTAATAAGCTAGCTTAAGCTTATTCCTATCCTAATAAGCTCCTATCCATCTTTATGATTTTGTGAGAAAATCTTTTGAACCCTAAACCTAGAACAGTTTGGTTTTCCTAAAACCAAACGCAGAACATGGCATAAAAAACCCTAAAAGCTCTTTTCGTGAACCCTATAAGCTAAAAACCATAAGCTGATCTAATAAGCTATTCTAATAAGCTATTCTATCATTTTTATAAACTTGGAAACAAACCCTAAAAGCTAGAACCCATCGAGTTATGATTTCAAACCCAAACGTGCCCATTTTGAGATTTCGAGCTCATAAGCTCATTTCATAAGCTATAAGCTCGTAAAAACCAACTTATTTTAGCTTATTGTGATAAGCTATAAGCTGCAAAACGATTTAGAGATTAAAAATACAAAGTATATGGAATTTGGACTAGAAACGCAAATCATTTTATGCATGAGGGGTATATATTGTAAATTTTGAAACTATTTAACTTTTGGGCCAAAAGTGTAATTATCCTAAACTTAAAACCACAAGGACCTGTTTTGTCATACTTTAAAGTTAAGGGTTAAATGTTTTAAAATCATATATAATGAGGGTTTAAATTGTAAAATATGTATACCAAGGGTATATATTGCCATTTTCAAATTCTCAAAGGTATAAAATGTAATATTTATATATTTAATAACAAAAATATATTTAAACATTATAAGACTCGATTTTATTCAAACCCGACACATTCATTGTTTCATTCATCGATCGAAACATATAAAAATAATTATGTTATATATTTAACATAATTTATCATCCACTAGCTTTTGAAGAAACTTAAAAAGAAAAAATCTTATCATTTAAACTATAATGTATCACGTTACTAGGGAATTTCATGTGAGGGGCTTTCATTTGGGTAGACTTTTTGACGAGTTGATGGATTTACGATTTAATGTGTCCTAGCTCCTCAAACGTTTACTACATGACCTCCGAATTATGTTATCCCGAACAATAATACGATATTTTCACAAACTAATAAACCAAAATCATTTACGTTAAACTTTATGAAATAAAGTTTGAACTAAGACTTGACATATTATCCCAGGTTGCGTGACGAAGCCTTTTACTTCCATTTAAGTCACTTTTTACTTCAATCAACTACCTTATCAAGGTGAGTTCATAGTCTCACCTTTATATGTTTTTACAAACCCCGTGGAGAGATACATGCTATAAACCATGAATACAAGTATTTTCCAACTGTATGCTATCATGATATTTTATTGCCTAAGTTTACCTCTACTGCCAATATCATTTAATCATGAACCATTAACCACTTGCGAGTGAACGCGAATATTATGGATAGATCTATCAGGATTGACGAATCCCGTTTATGTTTACCTGTACATGAGGTAACCAAGCGCACTATATTTGAGAATAATGGGTAACTTTGGCAAGTTACGTTTCCAAGAGGACATTTGTTTCTCAATAATGTCACTGAGGTGATTTCCATGTTAACGTGTTGGTGTCATGAGAGTAGGGCAATAATACTGTTTCCATGATAATTGTATTCGTTGTAATTATTACCATTTACATTAACTTGTATTCAACCATTATATTTCAAACACTATGAATTTCACTCAACCTTTGTTTTGATCCTTTTAAGCATGTTTATCTCAGATAATTAAGCAGTTTCAGGCACGGAGTGGCATGGACTTGAAGACGTCCAAACTTGTTTTCATTCAATCTTTATGTTTTAAATGTATTTTGGGACCTCCTTTTGTAAAACTCTGATATGTTAATGAATGATAACTAAATTTTCCAAAACGTCTCTTTTAAGTCGTTTTTTATGATTATGACTGTTGATTCATGAAGTAATACCCCCAATTTAGCTTCCGCTGCTATGTGAATTATCAGGGTGTTACAGATCCCTACCTTGAAGTTATTATGGAAGCAACTTAAAATGACAACCAATCTATACCTTCATAATCTCAATCACCAAACTCAACTAGAGGCTTAATTGCTTAAGAAATTAATCACCCCCATGTCTTTCTAGTCTCATAGATATACATCTCCAAAATCCAATCATGATCTCACCACCAACACTAACACCACCCATGCACCATCCTCTCACTTTAGACCAAGTTAACTTTCATGGTGCCACTGCCCTTGTTGTCTTTACAACCGCAATCAATTTCAATCCTTGAGAGAAGATCTTAATTGGATCAAATTTCTCCTCATAATACCTCATTCGACACTCCATCTCCTACAAAATAATCCACCACCAAACCTTTCCGCACCCAATTCCCCACCACCAATTTCTCCACCTACAAACTAAACATTCTATATGTTTAGTTTACTCGTTTTAAATAAATTACCATCACCCATTTTGCAAGCAAATCCTACGGCTTGCAACCACTTAGGATAGTAGTATGTTTATTTTTTTAGCTATGTGTGATCATACTTTATGTATGATTTTTATCTAATGAATGCATTTTCATTTTATGATTATGGTTGTGATGGTTATTTTACATTATGGTTTATTTATTGGTAGTGCATATTATTTTTGGCTTATTTTATTTTTAGCCACTTTATGTTTTTTTTCTTTTGTCATGATATTGCTCGAAGTTGGAAATATATATTGCACTCATATTCTAACTCGCTTTTGTAGCAAGTCACAATAGCTTGATTCCTTGGTGCCCTCTACAAGGAGGAGTACACATCAAGGGGGAGCTTTCGTTTCGTCGAATTATTATTTCTACATCGACGACGTCTTTTTGATTCTACAAAAAAGGAGAGAAATAGACTAAAACTCACTAAAAACTTGTTTAAATATAATTTTACATATAATGAGTTTATATTTTGTAATCATTAAAAAGGGAGAGATTGTTAATGCAAATAATGTCTAAAAACGTCAGTTATTTATATTTTTCGACTTCTCGACGTTTTGATAATCACAAAATATAAAAACATTCTACATTAAATTAAACGTAAACAAGTTAGTAGTTGTAAATTTCCATTTTAACATAAATCGCGTAAGGTATGAACAAACAAATGATTAACTTGCTAAATGATCAAAGTAATACCTTTCTATCTTAAACTTTACATTTTTACAAATGAAACAAAACCTTTTTACAAAAATAAATTAGATAAAATATTTTTGTAATTAAAAGAAATGTTTTATTCAAGTATATATTTAAAATCAGGTTTTCACCCCTAAAACAAATAAAACCTGAACCAAAAAACATTTCTCCAGAAAATGACAAAAAAGGGGAGCGTCCTATAAATGGCGGCCCACAGATAGAGAGGGTGGTCCCATATTGATCAAGGACCGCCAGGCTTGATGTCTCCCTAGATTTGCCTATAAATAGTGGATCATTTCCACACATTTTCTCACCTTTTTTCACACAGTTTTCTCTGTTTTAAATTAGTTTACATATCTTTTTGTCTTTGATCACTTAACTTGTTTAAACATTTGCTTACAAGTGATCCAATCTTTCCTCTCCAAGTGCAAGAGAAGAATACTCTTAATCGTCAAGATACGAAGTATTATATATTAGTTTGTGCATATGTAATGTTGTTACGCTCTCGTTGTAATTTGTACATCAACCACATAACTTCCAATCTTGTGTAGTAGTTAGATTGGGTAGATCGGATTAGTATTTTAGTTGAGAAAATACGTGAGTGAGGAGTTAGTATTTTAGTTTTTAAAATACATTTATGAGTGGTAGATTGATTCTAGCTAAGATTAGAACTCGACATTAAGCTTAGTGTCGGAAATTGGTGTAAGCGACAATTGTACGATTTTCTCCGCCTGAAGGGAGCTTGTTGACATAGTGTAGTGAACTCTTGAGTTTGATACTCAGGGAGTAGAGTAGGGCGAAGAGAAGCTTCGTTATCGAACCACTATAAATCTTCATGTCGTGGTTTGATCTTTCTCACTCTTTACTATTGTCTTGCATTTTATATTTCGTAGTTAATATTGTTTATACTTATATATATTGTGTTCATATTGTGTTCAATAGATCTCACGTAAACTTGAATCAAAGATTTTACAAACTAGTATAATTAAATTTAAAAAGCGGTAAACTATTCAACCTCCCTCCCTTTTGGTTTTCACAAAAGTGTATAAAAACAGATGAAAACGTATAAAAACATATGAAAAGGTATGAAAAAGGATAAACACGAATGAAAACAGACGAGAACTTATAAAAACGTATAATAACTGATGAAAACGTATAAAAACATGCGAAAACGCATAAAAACAGTTGAAAACGAATGAAAACGTATAAAATCGGATGAAAACGTTTATAAATGTATAGAACATATATACATGGACAAAAACGTATAAAAAATAGAAAATAATTACAACGGTCGTTAGAATGGACGGTGGAGGATGGCAAGAGAGATTAGGGTTAGAATGATGTATATATGATGTTTTATATATCTGTTTCTTTTTATTGAGAAGAAAATGATAATGAAAAAAATAAGAATGATAGAATTGACTTTTCAATTTTTTGGTTAAAATATTAAAAAAAAGTGAGAATGAAAATTCCATATTTTTTGAAAAATGTTGAAAAAAGGTTCTACTGAACGTATTTTTAAGATTTTCCTTTCATATGAAAAATTTCTTGAAAAAATGAGATATTTTTAACAAACAAAATTGGCCTTAAATGTTTTGTGCAGTCTAATCTCTTTTTTTGGGAAGGTATAAAAAAATTTCCCATTGTAGGCGTTCAAATGTTTTCCCCACCATTACACCCTGTCTTACCATTGATGACTCGTGCGTTTTAATTTTATCAAACACTCGTTGATGTATGAAGGTCAGTAATTACACGCGATATAGGTGCCCACTGCCCTCGTTTTCACAAACTTAGGAACATCAACCTTTGACCATAAAGACGGAGTACCAAACAAGCAATGTTACAAGGGAGAAGAAGTGAGATATTTTATCAAAATTAAGTAGGGGTCCATGTTTTTATGGTCTGCTCTTACTTAACTCGATGATACATAATCCCCACTATCGATTTCTATTTGTGTAAAATGGGTTAGTTTTCATGTATATCCTTGGTTAGCTTAGCCTATTCAATACTATCATTAGAAGGTAATAACTTGCTCATAAGTAATGTTGGAATTTATTTTAGCATCATTTCGCCTATGTACATGTTGATGTTCAGAAAAGATTGTGCCTAACTTTGCACTATTTCGCTAGTATCCCAAATTTAGTTTAGCATCATTTCGCCTATTATATGGATGGCGGTCCTCATCCAAACAATCGATGTTCAACCCAAGTAATCCATCGGTGTTAAAAACTAGTTACATGTACCGTGTTTCCATGGAATTTTGATATGAGTAAATTTAGCTTAAATCTGTTAAAAAATTTTAGCTTAAATATTACATATATATTTTTGATATGTTTTGTGATTTTATTAAAATAATTATAAATGAGGATGTTACATGTCGCTCTTTGTTGCGGGTTTTATTATCTTTTTAAGTTTTTAAAACTATTACACTTAACACGTTTCAAAAGCTACTCTCTAAAACTCGCATTAAATAATCAGCTAAGCCCTTTGACATAAGTTATTAGACTCACAGAGGAAATCCCTCAAAACCCACTATAGATAGCAGTAGTCAGAAGTTGAGCACAACCTGAATACCAACATATATGCCACACCCTCAAAATATCACAGCGGAATAACCGAGAGCGTTACTTCATAGCACAAAGATACAAGTTATATCGAACGACCTCTATATGAGTCATTTGAAAAATACACTTACGATTGAATAAAAGAGGTTTACCAAAGACATGTTTTCAAGAGTTCATAAAATATACAGAATTTAGGTTTACAATCCAACGTCAAGTTATGCAATAAAGCTTCGTCATGATGAAACCGCGAAATGCAACTCTAATGAGATGCTTCAAGTATGTCCAAAGTAATGCAAGTTAAGGACCTGAGAAATACATGCTAAAGCGTTAACATAAAGTTGGTGTTCATAGGTTTCAGTAAAATATCAGTGTGGACCACAAGGTTTCTGATTGTATGTGACTATTATAACACATCGCTATCACACAAAAAGTATTACTATTGTACTAAGCTCATGACACCGAAGCCTTAACCAAAGTTCAAGTTGTTACTAGTCGATGCCTCGAAATTCGATGTTTTGCCAAAACACCCCAGTACTACCTCAAATGAAATGCGCCCGTTTGACCAGTAGCGAATTGTTGTCTACCCGGATAGGGGTTGTCAACCCTAATAGATCTATCTACGGCATTCGTGTTTACACAAAGTAATTAACAGTTCATGTTAGTGGGGACTTCATGGCAATAGGGTAACTTAGGCAATATATAAAAGTTTAAAGTACTTGTGTCTATATGTAAAAACAAGCAATGTATTATCACCCCAAGTATTTCAAAGCAAGTAAAGTTGTAGTTCAAAACAAGTACCTCAAGCAATGTAGTACAATCGGGAAAATATACGCAAGTTCAAAGAAGCACAAGTCCTAACCGCGGCCTAATTTAATAATAAGGCGCTTTAGGTTTATAACATGAAGTGAACTATGCATATGAGTTATATAGACTTTTTATCACCCTTATATATTTGTGTCTAAGGTTTACCAAGTTATAAATGTGGATTAAAATCAAGTTTACTAAGTATTATTCAAATCAATTTTCTGTGACGGTTTTACATCCAACTTCTCAGGATCATAAGTCATTCATTTTCTACTGAAATAAGTCTATTCCAAAGCCTAGATTGAAGGATTTTGAGTTGTCTTTTCAAAAATGTAAGCCTTACATTATGACTCAAAGTTTAAAGAGTCTAAAAGTTCTAAACAACACACGGAGGTCAAAGCTGGGTAATTCCAAAAAGTTTCACCCAACTTGTTTTAGTCATAACTCCTTCAATACTAAACCTTTTTAGTTGGTTCAAGTTTCTTAGTTTAAGTCTAAGTCTTTGATACAAAAAATTAAAAAAGGTGCAGCTTTCCAAATTAATTATAAGGCTTAAAAGTCGCATCATGTTTAATGTGAAATCTGGGCACTTTGTGTTGCTCTAAATATTTAAATATTTATAAAGTCTAGTTTTTAAAATTCTATATGAAAATTCCTACGACATTACTAGTGTGAAAACAAATAAATGTTCATAAGTGTTTTTTTAGGTCGGTTGAAAAATTGTGTACAAAATTGAAACAAATATCTGTCAAATTTGGTTTTAACAAACAAATTTATTTCAAGTTTTTATACAAAAAGTTTATAATGGTGATATGAAAACAAGTATGAAATGATTATAATGAATGAAAATAAGTATTATGAGATGCTTACAAATAGGTGGTGATGATTTGAGAGAAAATAGTGCACAAATTACCAACACTAATAAAACCTTGGTTTTGAAGCACCAAACAATGTTTTTATTAATCAAGCCCTAATCTTTTGTAAAACCTTTAAACCAAATCTTGAATACTTGTTTAAATACTTGAAAATGAGCTGAGATTAAGTGTGTGTGAATTTATTCAAGTATGTGAAAGGAAGAATTGGTTTCATTTTAAAGTAAAAGAAATATAATGGTCAAAAAAGGCTTTCATCTTTACATGGTTGTGTAACACTTAAAGGGGAAATGAATCTTTAAAGAGTTGCAAGGCCTTTGGGACATGGTATTTGATGTGGACAAGATGGGAGGATGTTTCCATGCTTGGTAGCTTTATGGTTTAGTGTAGTTAGGGGTGGTGGGAGAAATAAGGTAAAAAGTATGTGTTAGAGTATCCTTAAGTGTTGGCAGATTTTGGTGTGTAAAAGGAAAGGGAAAAGAAGTTATTGAAAGTAATGAGTTTAAAGTATTAGTAAGAAGGTGGTGAAGGTATTGGGTAATTTGTGCATATGCATGTAATAAAATGCAAGTTTAGAAGACTTATATAAAAGTTGTAAAACTGTATGCATTTGACTTATAAATCATGCTCATGAGAATGATAATGTACTAGTTAAATGTAGACTAAACTTATACTAGAGTCGGGATACGTTTAAAGTAACCTAACGGTTATACGTACAATAAAAAATTCACGTGTTTAGAATAAAACGTTCAAGTTTATAAATAAATGTAAATCAGAAATTGCTGGTTGTCACAATATATGACTACATGACAAACAAGAAACGAATCAATTCATGAACTGTTGCAAAGGCTTCAAATACAAATATACAAAGTTTGCGTACATAACGATACTAGAAAATAAAGGTCCGATAGAAGCAACTAATACATGGACATCCCCAACGACACTAAAGCCAAGCCCTTCCATACATGCGGTACGAGCATCAGCTATTTCTTTCAACTCACTAGCTGCTACCTCATGAGCAATAGACATCGTCATCCATGCATATCCTGTTACTTTATGCCCGGCAATCACAGCCAAATCCAAGGAAGTTGTATTGCCTGCTTCTAAACATGTAGTGTGACATTTAAGTTTCCTACCAAGGTGATTAACCTCACCTTGGACATGTGGCATAACATTTAAGTTTCTTACTAGGGTGTTTAAACTCACCCTAATAGGACTTAGACTAAGATCGAGAATCTAAACACTAACTAGCCTAACAAAAGCAATAACCTCCTTAAAGGAGACATGAACATCATCATCCTCCACTTCATAACCAATCTGGAGCACTACACCAGGATCAACATACATCAGGGGATCATCATCATCAAGCATAAATGGATGAGAACTTATTCCTCACTGTCGAAATTCAAAGGGAGATTTGTTGGCACAATAGCATCCTCGTCATCAAAAAGGAAAAAATATCCAACACTACCAAGGCCAGTCTCTTTATATACCTAATCATGATAGGTCTACAATCATTTTTAAAAGGGTTAGTATATCAAGAAGTTACTAAACTTTGAAAAGAAATTCGCCTAAGTTACTGAAATTTCCAAATTGTCATCTAAGTTGCTCTTGTTCACGGTTTTATTAAGTAGGTTACTTAACCATCAAATAAATTACAATTTGGTTACTCCAGAGGTGGATTACCGGATGATAGCACGCATCCTATTCCATGTAGACCTGACACACTTTCCACCTTAACTACAAAAATTAATTCCATTATAAATTTCTCCCTTTGACTAACCTAACTCCATTATTCATCCTTTTTTTTCTATAGTGAAACAACATGTTTTTGGACGTTACCTCAACACGAAAATGATAAACAGTTTAGGCATCTACCATATAATACACTATTATTGGTATATTATAAGATTATTTACTTTTTAATTCATGCTTACCATAATTTTGATTCAGTTTCCCAGTTTTACGAAAATTGTAAAATTGTAATTTTGACACCGAAAATATATGTTAGACAAAAATAATTGGATATTAGGCTCTGCAGCAACGCGTGACCGTCTAATACCTCATTAATTCACATTTTACATCATTGGGTGAGGGTTTTCTTATATACTCATCCAAGTATAAATCTCATATACATTTGATAAAATTGTTTAAACTATCACGACTACGATGTTTAACAATTTCTAAGTATTCGTCTCGTATGCCAATTGACGTATAGCGGACGTGCATTTCATTATAGAACTAATACTCATTTTCTTAGTGGTATTTTTCTGAGATCTAAAAAATATACAGTGCTCCAAAATAAATTCAAGGTTATAGTTAGTTATGCATTCGACTATATTTAAAAATAGTTTTTGACTTATTCGGAACCGCCATCTAAAATTCCTTCTGGGTAATTTGGATTGTCGGCAAAATAATCTTCCACGAGACATTGTTCGGCACCTTCATATGGTGTGTTTGGTGAAGAGATTTTAGAAACATTTAGGAGCGGTGAGCGGTGAGTATGTAGCGTTATGAATTTTAATGTTCATTTGGCAAACAACAGGTAGCTTTATCTATTTTTTCGGAATGCTCATTTTTCAACGCTCAATGAAGTAGCATTTAGGAGCTTTGAGCATTCAGAAGTTGTTTTACACATTACAATTACAACTACAGCTACGTTACTGATGACATCAAATAATGTCACTTTAATATATCATTTATCCCATATGTTTTGCTCACTTTTATATAATTATTGGATTATTTGGTACTTAATTGCTTTAAAGTTGATAAATACAGTAATTCAGGAGTGTTTTGTGAAGACAAGCCAAAAGGCGCATAATTTGGAGCTAAAACAAAGATATTTGAAGAATGCTGATTTCTGACTACATATGTCGTATCCAGCAAAAGAGATACGGCATATCGGCGCCAAGACTTCACAAGAAAACACGTTTGACCAGTTCCCAATACGGCGTATCCCTTCTGTTTACATACACCGTATTTTTCACACCTCGTCAATGGCGGAAACACGGGATGTGACGATACCATTCATCGCACAAGATACAAGATCATACACTTTATAATTTACATTCATAAAACTAAAGTTTACAAAACTTTACAAGTTAAAAAAAACTTATCATATTTCAAAACCACGCTCATCTCTACCCAGTCCCCTTGGGTTACATCTTTTCTCTTCCAATACCAATCGCATACCTTTGATTTGACACACCTGAAAATGATACTCGAAAACATCAATAATAATGTTGGTGAGCTCGTAGGTTTGACCTTAAACCCAAAAGTTGTACCAATATTTCAACAGTGGAAAATAGTGCTATATGACAGTGAATATATGCTAACAATCCAAGACATAGCATCCCCGCTAGTCATATCTCAACATCCAATAATAAATCCGCAGTCGCAACTCCCAAATCACTAATGCACCTAAAGGGCCTACCAGCTGGAGCACTATATTAAGGCGTACCACACAGAACCTTGCATGCCAAACACAGTTAATGCAAGTACCACACATAACCTTGTATTCCAAACACAGTACATACAAGTACCACACAGAACCTTGTATGCCAAACACAGTACATACAAGTAAATCAACACATAATATTCACATAACAGTCATAAACACATATCTTGTCCCAAAAATAAAACCACATTTCGCACAGATCAATTCAAAACATTTCAAAACACATTTGAGTATCATTTTCCCCCAACGGAAAAATAGTAAAAAGTGAGGCTACAAGAACTCACCTCAATCAACAATCAAAGCAACCGCACAATCTCAATAAAGCAGATCACAACAAATCTCTACGCAAGCGCACAATGTACCCGACAACGACCTATTATATATCCACTATATCAATACTCGAACAAAATTATCTTATCGTACAAGTGTTCGCCCTAACTCACGCAAAATCCTTTCTTTATCATTTCAAAAATCCCATTCCAAATTCATATCATCCCAAACTCGTTATCTCATAACGTTAATCTCATTACAAAAACCGTCGTCTTGTTACCAAGACTTATCTCATTATCAATATTTTATCTCATTTTATGGTTGTGTGGTAATTACGCGAAAACGACTCAAAAACACTTGGGCAAAGTGTGACACCAATACAACTAATTTCAACACCTCGATCCGTTAAACGGTACAACTGACCAAAATACTCCGCGAAAAACTGACGAAAGAACGAGCAAGAGCTCAAAAACCAAGGATGAATAATCCACCTTTCCGAAATCGATACAATATATATATATATATATATATATATATATACACACAATAGTATATATATATATTATTTACACACACACACCACATATATATATATAATTATATATAATATATATATATATATATATATATATATATATATATATATATATATATATATAATAAGTATTTAATATATATATTCACTAAATACTTGATTATTTAGATAAAATAGTAATATTTTATTATAACTTCGTCTTATTATCGGGCTAACAGGGTACAATGTCTCGTCATAAGTTTTCCAAGTAAAATAACTATATTTTATTAAATTATTAAAACTTTATCTCCCTTCCCAAAATAACTATAAAAAACTACATTCAAAATTTGCAAATGACCCGTACGTCTTTACGACTTTTCCCAAGGTTTTAAACCTTAACCAAAACACTTTTCACAAATCCGTCATTTTCCGACAACATCAATACTTTCATCATGAATTATTAACCCGTAACAAAATAATCCCTTTACATTCGACCATTCCAACAAAAATCCCTCTTAATCCAACTCAAATCCATTAGTCCACTTACTTCATATTAGGCCCCAAGGCCCATTACGGTTTTAAATACTTAGCCCGATATCATAACTTAATCCATATGTTTTTTTCATAAACCCAAAATATATATACCAAGACCCAATGGACCTTGAGTCCATTAAGCCGAATCAATGCACCACTATTTAAAATATATATTTAAAATATATTTTTCTTTGAATATATCTTTTTACATAGCTCGAAAATCAAATAAGCTATAAGCTTAATATATAAATCCGAAATCCAAATAAGCTATAAGCTTATTTATATAAGCCGAAAATCACAAGCTCAAAATAAGTCATAATCGAAGAAAGCTTAAACCGAATAAGCCGAAAATATAAGTCCAAAATCAATAAGCCCATAGCGGTACCCAAACGAAACCAAACGGACCCTTGGATGGACCGAAACCCACCCGGCGTTGGGGTGTGACAAACAAACGCACCTTACTTAGGCCGCGTAACCAAACACACCCTTATCGGGCCTTACCAATACAAACAGACCCTTGGTGGGCCGGACTTAACCCAACGCACCCTCGGTTGGGCCTCAGTTGACCAACCGAGCCCATGCCGAGCCCATACCCAGCCCAACGAACAAAACCAATAGGCCAAGCCCATGTTGGAAGCCCAATGAAAACCAAATAAACTCTATGAGCTTATTGAATAAGCCATAAGCTTAAAAATAATCATCCTTACAAAAAGAAAAATTACCACAACAACCATTACGTTCAAACTCAAAATCCTTGTTATTTTGTTCATATAACACGCGAACAAACGCTGCTTTTTAAACATCAAGACTTAACATTTTCGACGATCAACTTGTACAACTAGCATTAACATACCATAAGAAGCTTAGAAGTACAAAAAAAAATTAGTTTTAGAAAAACTTACAAAATGATGAGTTTGGTTCGAGTTTTGGACGCAGAGAAGATGACTCAAAAACCTTATGAAATAACTTGTGTTCAACCAATAACGACCCATTATCAATTCTTATAACCCCGCTCTTGATAAATCTTCAAAAATCAAAAGTGTATGTGTTTGTGTGTGCTCGTCGAAACCACTAGGAAGGAGAGGATATTTTTTGTTTTCAAATTTTTGAAAGGTGCATGTATGTGAAAATGAGGTGAATGGAAGCATAAATGTGTACAAAGGAATCCAAGGAAAGGTTTTGGGTCTCTCTTTTCGTGTCGGGATCACTTAAAAGCTACATTTTCTTATCTTTAAAACACCAACCGAACTTTGTTAATATTTTCATTGCGTTAAAAATCATTTTTCCATAAACCTGGGTTATTCACATGACACCTATCACATTAGATTGCTCAAAAATCCATTTTGAGCCATTACGAGCCGACTCCGGACCGAAAATACGAAATTTTTAACAAAACTTGATCGAACCTTGCTCATCACTTTAAAAACACTTTCAACCTCAAAATAGGTTTTTACAACTCGTATTTGCCCAAAATTTCACCTTTTCACGACTGCTACAGTCAGTTACCGAAATCCACAGAAACAACCATTTTTAAATAAACCTTAAATCTCACACTCACGATTTACACTTTAAATCAATGTTACTTCAAAATTATGAATTTATTAAATCAATAAACCCATTAACACATTCCCAAACTCATAAACCTCCACACTTAATTAAATCGTCGTGCCGGTACGCACTGCGTGACGAGTTTTCGCAAATCGTAGGAAAACTTCCCTGAAAGCATAGAAAACCTCAAAACCACACTAAAACAGAAAAACAAATCAAACGAGATTCATTTATTAACTTAATAATCCATCAAACTCCCGGTTAAAATGGTATGTTCTTAATTACACATACCTTTTACCTATAAAAACGTGCCTAAAATGACCAAAATATACCAAAAATACATTGTATTTATGTGTTTTGTGATTTATGATTGTGCAGGTAACGGATATTCACTAAAGAACAAAAATCAAGCCAAAACGGACAAAACCGAGCATGAGAATGGAAAAGCGTAAAAAAGTCAAAGTCAAAAAGTCAACAAGTCAACAAGTCAAAGACGAAATCGAATCCAAAAAAATCTTAAATGGGCCAACCCGTACCCATCTAATGGACTGGGTCAGCCCATTAAAGTATATAAAGACCACTTTATAAGTTTAAATGGCCCAATGCCATTTAACTTATACAAAAGCCCAAAACACAAAATCCGGCCCAACACACTAGTCCACTACCAAAAAAAAACTGTTGACTGTTAACACAGTTAGTACACCATCCCTTTCACCCTTACATTGTTAGTCCTCAAGGACTAACATTGTTAGTCCAAAAGGACTAACGATGCAACAACTTAACAAATTCAGAGCAAACCCCATTACCCTGTATCCCAATCAAAATTTCCCGCCGGTTTACTGTTTATCATCCCCAAAACATGTTACCCAGCAACCCCAGACAAAAATGTCCCTCTCCCACCTTAACCATACCGCATATAACACCAAATGCCATGTTGGAAATCCTAAATCACCACATTCGTTCAAGGTTGAAGACAAAAAATTGAAGGGTTGAGATCACTTGACTTGGAGAACACACAAAATGGAGGGCTAAGATTGGTTTTCGACTTACTCACACAACAAAAACACCTCAGTTATCACTCACAGAAGAAGCACAAAGAGCAAGCCTCAAGACCTAATATTTCTCTATATATATATGACCCTTTGTAAGCCTTCAAAGACATGTAGTTTTTACCTAGTTTTAGTTTTCACCTTATATTAGTTTATTGTACTTATTAGCAAGAAAGGAGTCGGCTTCTTCGGAAGATCAGCCCATTAAAGATATAGTAAAAGAGAGACCAGCGACTTTATATAAGTTTAAATGCCGCTATTGAGACCGCATAGGACTTATACAAAAGCCCAAAACACAATAAATCGGCCCAAAAACCCACATAGTCGACTACCAAAAAAAAAACGTGGTTGACTGTTTAAACACAGGTGTTTGTCACACACATTCCGTTCTCCACCCTTACATTGTTCAGTACCTGAATGGTAAAGTCTTGAGATTATTGATTTTTAGTAGTGCCAAGAGATGAGTGAACTACGGACTCGAGATTGGATGCTGTACAACTTGAGGACAAATTCAATCGTAGCAAACCCCAGCTGTAACTCGCTGGGAGTGTGGATCCACAATCTAAATAATTTTTGCCGGGCCGGTTATATGTTTAGCATCCCCATAAACATGTTACCCAGCAAAAGTCCCCAGACGGAGAAAAATGTCCCCGATTCTGGTCACACCTTAACCTCAGAGATCTAACTAGTCAATATAAACTACTGCAATGCCATGTTGGAAATCCTTGAATCATCCTACCACTTCAAGAGTTCAACTGGGCTGAAGACAAAAAAAAGATTGATAGGAGATTCTTGAGATATCACTTGATCTGGCAGCATTGAGGAAACACACAAAAGGGAGGGACTGCAAATCGCCGTAAGATATTCGGGTGCTGTCGACTTACTGCACAAACAATAAAACACTCTCAGTTAATCACTCACAAGTAAGAAGCACAAAGAGGCAAGCCTCAAGACCTAATATTTTGCTCATATTAGATATATGACCACTTTGGTATAGCCTGCAAAGGCATGTAGTATGTTAGATCCTAGTTGTGGTTGTTGTTTCCGCTACTGTTATATTAGTTTATTGTACTTATTTTAAAAGCGTTTGGTGTACTTGTGTTTATAAAAGTGTCTCATGAAAGTTAAGTTTTTATGTTATATCTATTTTTAGTTAATGCTTGTATTATTAAAACGTTTGATAAGCTCAATAGCTGTTCTTGTTTATCTGTCATACGTAAGATGTTAACTTAAGCACTATAAGTTTTTTTAATAACTTATAGTGTTTAAGCCTTTTTACCAAAAATCACTCACAAAAGCTATTTGGAGGATAAGCCAAAAGGGAAGGGCTTATAGGTTTTCACTAGCTTGTCTTTGACAGGCTAGAGCTTGTAGATTAGCTTATTATAAGCTTATTTGTATGTTTTGAGCAGTAAGGGTCTGTTAGTTAAGTCGCTTAGTTTGTCTCATATTTTACGCTTAAATGGCACTTATTTGCTTTGTATTTACTATTACTATTGCTTTATTTCTGCCTTTTTATGTATATAATTGTGTTGTTTTAATGCTAATTTATGCTTCTTGAATTTAAGTTTAAATCTCATTTGCTTATGTTTTCACTTAAAACTATCAATTTTAGCACTTAGTACTGCTTACTCGTTTGCTTATTTTAAAGTGCTTATCTGTGGTTGAATTTTGCTTATTATTGGTTAATATCAATTGTTTGTTATCTGTTTTCAAAATTACTTGCTTAAATCTTTAAAAATCAGTTTAAAAAATGGTTGATCAAAACTTAAAGGGGTGTTTGGTTTAAGAGGGAAATGGGTCAAATTAGTGTTAAAACTGTTTTGGGTCTCCAATCCAACTTTGTCAAGCTTATTTAAGTTGTTTTAATCATTTTTAAAAGGTTTTTAAAGATTAAAATCAAGTTCTAAGGAGTTTTGTATATGTACTTTGAATCTGGTGGATAGTTTAGCTTATCTGCTTAAGATTTTAATTAAGTGCTTCTTAGTGTGTTTTTATGCTTGTTTATCCTTAAGAATGCAGTAGAATTTGGTTACCATAAGTGTGCATTTGCTATTGTGGTTTTGGTTAAAATCTGTCAAAGTTATCAAGGTTTAAAATCCATTTTTCATTAGCAAATTTAGATAAGTTAGAAATAGTTTTAGGTTTTGAAATTTCTTGCATAAGTAGTTCATAGTATGTATTTGATCTGTTTTAGCTTAAATTTTAGTTTAGAGCTTATTTGAGTAGCTTAAAGCAAAAAAGATAGGATTTTAGGTAAAAAGCCATTTTCATAAGCCATTTCATGGCTTATCCGAATTTTAAAATGATTTTTCTTTGCTGATTATTGTAGCTTATTGTATAAGCTTTGCAGTGCTATAAGTCTCTAAGCCATAAGGATCCATTTACTAGCTTAAAATTAAGCTAGAAAAGTGCCTTTTTGGCTGTTTGGTTACCAGTTTTGGCCAATAAGCTTATTAGCTTTCCTGAGCTTATTGGCTTATTAGATTTGCTTTAGTTGTGTTTAGATTTGCTTATTAGGATTGGTTTAAGTGTTGTTAGATTATTTAGTTTAGATTAGAGCTTATTTAAGCTTACTAGCACTTTTAGTTTTTAATTTAAGTTTTAAAGCCTTTTGGGTATTTAAGCTTAGTTTTAGCTCATATTGTTAGCTTATTTTTTTTCATTAGTGCTTATTAGTGTTTTGTAATCATTTGTTTTTAGCTTATCTGTTTTCTTAAATGCTTGTTTTGTCTAAAAAAGCAAACAGTTAGCCCTTTTGGTCACTTAGTATTAAAAAGCCAAGACTATCACTTTTAAGTGCTTATTTCTGGCTTATCATAAGCTTTTATAAAAAGTCATTTCATAAAAGTTGCTTATTTTTAAGTTATTAAGCTTTTTCAAAAAGAAATTTTCAAAAATAAAAAAACGAGGGAAATTGGGATGTCATGGGTGAGCAAGGCTCGAACCCGTAACCTCCACAACCTCAACCCTGTTTTTAACACACACCTCCACTACAACATGCCCTTAGGACTTTTCTGGTTATCCATTGCATAATTAAACATATAACACCTTTTTAGTCATTTTAGCTTATCAGACCATTTTTTCTTATTTCTAGCTTATTTCAATAAGCTGTAGAACTCGTTTTATTTTTCCTAGGTCTAGTTTACTCTTAAGTACTTTTTGTGATTTTTTTTAGATTTTTTGAACGTAGTTTAATATTTTTAATATTTTATTTAGATTAAAACTATTTTTAATTCATAATAAATCATATAAAAGTCAAAAAAATATAATTCTTTTTTTTAATTTTCTTTTATCATTTAGGATTTATAAAAATTAAATTTTCATTTGTAGGTTTAAAATTTTAGGATTTGGGTTTTTAAAGAACGGGTTTTAATTCTCGTTATCGTTTTTAGGTTTAAATCTTTAATTGCTTTTGTTTTTAGCGTGCCTTTACTTGTTTTAGCATATTATTAGTAGAAATAGAAAACCAAATCCAATTTGTGATATTCAAGCATTGTTCCACAAACGTTACCTCGATTTTCAAATTCGCACCTCGTCGGGAAACGACCCGGGAAAGTTTTTTTTGAGTTTTACTTTGGGTAAAAGTAACTTTCCTTTTTAAAAGCCCTCTTGGAATATTTATCTTACTATTATTGATATTTTAGGACTACTTATTATATAGGTATTAGCTTATATATAATATATATACTATATATATTATATATATTATATATATATATATATATATATATATAGAAAGCAAGCAACAGTTGCCAAAAATATATTTATTTTTCTATTAATTTTTTTTTTTATAAAATTGAGCTTAAAATTATTTTTTTTAATTTATACTTATTTAATTATTAACGGAATATTATACGTAGATAGACGGCGGGTTCGTGTAATTCGTTCATGACTTAGGAAATACTTACACAGATCATCACAAGTGTGACAAAGCAACATGATTAGGAGAAGGAATCTGAGGTGTAATGCATGATTAAGTAAATACGTTCGTTTATCATATAAGTTATCACCAAATTAGTTTAGATTATTATTTAGTTTAATAAGATAAGACAAACCAACCTCTCAAACCATGATTTTACCTGCTTTCTATAAAATAAAAATACAAAAAGAATATTCTCTCAACCCCGTAGACCTTTGTTAGATTATGTTCGAGCCTTGCCAACCTATTCCCCTAGAAAATGATAACAACCCCCGAGTCTTGCCTATACTACACTGCAACGATTAGGTGCACTGCCTAGGGAGTTCTAAAACTTATTGTTGAATTCTAATGACAACTGCATTAGTTAGGTATTTGTTCCTATGATCCAGCCAGAACCGGAGGGATCTACCCATGGACATTCCATTAGATATAATATAAGTCCTTAGGTATGATACAAAAGGAGTAAAATGAGAAAAGGGGATAATGCAGACTAAGACAGAGCTAACACTGGAACAAACCCAACAAGGTTTTAGTGATGAAGTCTTGGTAATCATTGAAGGGGTTAAAGAATTAAAAAGATATGTAAGGATAAAGGGTGTAAAGAAAGAAGCCCTCCATACACTTAGACAGAAACCGGGTTAATACATATGCTATCAGAAACACTAAGTTGTTGTTTGGTATTGAAGATAGACATCATGGACTCAGTGATGCAATGCACAACCCTCCCTAGCCACTCAAGGTCTCTCAAAAGACTCTTGTTTCATTTCTCACGAAGATTAAACACATTTCTATCAACTTTCTCACTCTGAGTTAGTTGGTTTTAAAAAGGTGGCAGTCTGCTCCAGCCTCCAATTACTAAAACCAAAGTGTAGTATCGAGTCTAGAGCCATAAAAGAGATCATCTATAAATCTCACTAGGACAATAATTCAAAATATACTTGTTGTTCATACATTATGAAAACAAGAAATATCTTAAGAGTCCTACACATTATCCTTGTGATATTGCCAGAACATCAGAGTGATACTTAAGTATTCACAACAATGATGGAAATCCTTCCAGAGCCAACATCAAACATGCTCTGCGGTTGGTGACTTGTGAGATCCTATATGGATCAAACTTGTGACACTTGATATCGATTCGATCCAGACTATGAATTGACGGTTGATGAATTTTGAAATGCATAAAACTCTTGATGTGTTGCAAAACCACTTTAACAAGTGACACATCGATTGATTTTCAAATCAATTATTCATTCAATCGGTGAGACAGTAACTCACTGATTTACACATATCGTGTTTTCTGCTTTGAGACGCTCCGATAATGAGAACGGCTAGTGCAACTGCGAAGCCCTGTCAAGGAGATTCCTCAAAATTCTACCTAATCATAGGCAGTATTTATAATGATTAACAGGGAACCAAGGTTATTGCAACCATATTCGATGAAGTGACAAAGACACTCTCGTCCATATCTGTTGATTATCACTAACCTAAACCATCAGGTATTCCTAATGGGAGCAGCAGCTAGTCAATGATGAGTCAGATTCATAGCCACATGCTCATACCCGACTGACACATGTAAACACACTATAAAAGCTCAAGTATATGTTTTAAAAGACTTCTGCTACTCTGATACTGCATGTCTTCTTTGAAGTCACAAAGTGTTAAAGTTAAAGAATTTCAAAAAAGATGATTATGCAAGCTTTCAAGATGAAGAAAGGTATGAGCATGTCGGTCTGAAGGTCACAAGATCACAAGAGAGCAATAGATTACAAGATGATGAAAAAAGATGACTTTTAGCTTATGATCTCAAAGAATCTCAACATAACATACAAGTTAAGCTAAAGGAATAAGCTCAAGCCTAAAGTCAAAAGATCATTACACATATCACAAGTTAAAGATAAAGATTCAAGACCACGAGCAAGATGGCTAAGCTTAAGTTTTTGAAAAATAGAGTGACGTCCCTTAGGGGGAGATGTTAGAAATACAAAAAAGTCTTAGTTACTCCTAAATATGTATTTCGTAGCCGTAGTCAATTGATTAGTTAAATATTTTAAAAGTAAACTAACCGGGTCAAATCCATGGGAAACTAGCCCATAACCGGGCCTTTGTAAGGATATAAGTACCCACTCCTTCCATGGAGAGGGTGTTGGTTCATTTTCATATTACACATTCCTTTCTCTCTCTAAAGTGTCCAACCACTCTTTTTCTCTCTAGATTTCTTTAGTTCATTTCATAGATTGTTGTATGATTGATATTCTATAAAATGCGTAAAAGTTAATTGAGAATAAGACTATAAGGAGAAAAGCATGCTAACCTAGTTATTTCTATACTACTGTTTATGACATGTTTCCTAGTGCAATGTCTAAGTATCGTTTTATTAGTGTTTTAATATCAACAGATCTGAATTGGCATTCAAGGTCTATCTTATACTTCCTAGGATCCTAATTTCTCAAAAGCCTTAATGTTAAGGTATCATGGCCGTAGCTATTAAGTACCAACCATCCAAAAGACTTGTCTATAACCTAAATAGATTATTAACCCTCTCTGAAAGAGTTCCTGCGATTTTTAAAGTATTTAGAGAAATTAAGGCGGTAATCGGATCAATTCCTACACTAGGGATAGATGGCAACTTATCCTAGTACCTTGGTGATCATAAGTTTAGTGGTTTGCCTAATAAAAGGATTAACAGGATCAAACTGCCTTTCAATATCGCCAAAACGCAAGGATTTATGACACGCTATAAGAATATCTAACAAAACGATAATCGAACAAGAAACATTAATCATAACAATAGTAACTACATAACTAGGCCAGCACTAGAAGTGCTTAGCCACTTATGGTAAAATACAGTAAGAAATAATGGAAGAATTCATTGATCAAAAGCTCATAATTCTTACAGTAGTCGTTTATGAATGATTAAATACAAATTTAAGCAAAGTGATTTCTCCCTTGGACTTCAGATGGATTTCTTTGACATATGGAAGCTTGGTTCGCCCCTTGATGCTGTGGTAGAAGGGTTGATGTTGAATAAGTAGAATGAGGGCTCTATTTATAATATTCGAACATATTACGGCGTAACACTTTCATATGGTTACGCCGTAATCATCCTGATGTGGGCTTCCTCTTCGTAGGCTTAAAATTGTTATGGCATAACTCTCACGTACATGTTACGCCGTAATGTTGACTAGGATACGTCATCAATCTTCAAACGTGGCAGGTTATGGCATAAAGGTTACCAGTAATTACGTCGTAATCGTTGTGATGACCATTGTTGCCTTAATTGGGTTACGGCGTAACTCCTGCGGGGTGGTTACGCCGTAACAAGTCTTGAAAATCTAATTTTGCTTGTTTTTGTGTCCAAATCCCGTGTTTCATGCTCAAATGCTCGATTTCTTCATGTAAACAATAAATAAGTGATTAAGTATCATTTCAGGCATTTATGAGATATTTACAAGCAAATTGATAGGGAATTTGATACCAACGAGCGAAGAATATAAGTAATCTTTAAACACACCTAAAAGTATGAAGAAATCTAGAGAGAGAAAGAGAGTGGGAGGTTGCTTCTAATGAGAGAAAGTGAGAGAGAATAATATAACTATGTGTGAAATAATGAAACAACCAACACCCTTTCCATAGCATGAAAAGGATATTTATACATCTAATGTGGCCGGATATGGCTTAGTCCATAGGCTTTCCATGGGCTTTTCCTTAACTAGCCTATTTAGTTTCCAAATACTACTTAACGAGCTATCTAACGATATTTATGGAAGTGACCGATACTTTTGTATTCCTAACAATCTCCCCCTAAGGGAGGTCACTCCATTTTATAAAAACTGAAACCTAGCATACTATGCTTTGTCTTCAGTCTTGTGCTCGTAGATTTGTTTTCTTAACTTCATCTTGTGCATATGGCATAGTGATATTTGACGTTAGGCTTGAGCTTGTTCTGATAGGCTTGACTTGTATGTGAACTTGAACTTCTTTGAGATCATCAACCAAGCATAATATCTTATCATCATCTTGTGATCTTGTCTCTGTCTTGTGCACTTGTGACTTTTGGACCGACATGCTCATACTATTGTTGTTTCTTAATCTTGAAAGCTTGAATAAGACATCTTTCTTGAAAATCTTTAACTATAACACTTCGTCACTTCGAGAAAGACGTTCGGTATCAGAGTGACTGGAACTTCTTTAAAATTCTTTGACTTTAATACTTTGTCACTTCAAGAAAGATGTACGGTATCAGAGTAGCGGAAGTCTTGAAACATGTACTTGAGCTTTCATGATGTCTTTACTTTTGTCAGTCAAGTATGAGCATGTGGCTTTGAATCTTGACTTGTCTTGATCTAATAGCTGCGACCATCGGGATTACTTACATGAAAGGGTTAGTGATAATCAACATGTATGGACGAAAGTGGCTTTGTCACTTCGTCGAATACGGTTGTAATAATCACGGTTCCCCATTAATCAGTATAAATACTGCTTGTGATCAGGTAGAATTTCAAAGAATCTCCTTGACAAGGTTTCACAGCTGTACTAGCCGTTCTCATTACCGGAGCGTCTCAAAGCAGACAAACACGGTAAGAGTGAACTGGTAAGTTACTATCTTCCCGATTAAGCCGTCAATTTGTGTTTAGCTTTCTTATGTCTAGATACCCTTGTGAGGCTTCCCATAGATATAAGATTGAAAATTGATTTAGAAAATCAGTCGGTGTATTAAGATGCAAACGGTTTTTATAACACACCAACAGTTTTAATCATTTCAAATTTCAATCGTCAATTCATAAGCTGGACCGAATCGATATCCAGTATCACAAGTTCGATCCTTGTAGGATCTTAGAAGTCACCTACCAAGAGCTTGTTTGATGTTGGCTCAAGCAGAATTTCCATCTTCACTGTGAATACTTAAGTATCACTTGGATGTTCTGGCAAAATCACAAGAGTAATGTGTAGGACTCTTTATATATATTTCTTGTTTTTCACATTGTGTGAATTAGCAAGCATATTTTGGATAAGTGTCCTAATGAGATTTATGGATGATCTCTTTTGGCTCTAAACTCAATAGTACACATTTGGTTTTAGTAATCGGAGGCTAGAGCAGACTGCCACCTTTTCAATACCAACTAACTTAGAATGAGAAAGTCGATAGAAATGAGTGTAATCTCTGTAAGAAATGAAACAAGAGTCTTTTGAGAGACCTTGAGTGGATGGGGAGGGTTGTGCGTTGCGTCACTGGGTCCATGATGACTGTCTTCAATACCAGACAACAGCTTAGTGTTTCTGACAGTTTATGTATTGACCCAGTTTCTGCCTAAGTATAAGGAGGGTTTCTTTCTTTTCACCCTTTATCTTAACTATTCTTTTTAATTCTTCAACCCCTTCAGTGCTTACCGAGACTTCATGACTAGTACCATGTTGGATTTGTTCCAGTACTAGCTCCATCTCAGTCGGCACTATTCCCGTTTCTCACTTTTTCTCCTTTTTATCATACCTAAGGATTTCTATTCTGACTAATGGAATGTCCCTGGGTAGTGACCCTCTGTTCTGCTGGATCAATTGGAACAGAATACCTAAAACCGAACCACCTTGTATAACTCAAAGTAATTTACAACATAGACGGTTCTTTCAATTATTATTCTCAGCCTTAAACCATTCAAAATGCTCCCCCTCAACATGTGCATCGATATTCGAAAAATGTTTAGCACATGAAGGGTGAAGCTTGCACTTGAGTCCTTTAAATTCACATCTTTAGCCATATATTTTAATAACATTTACTCCCCTTTTCAAATATGTTAAATCTCTTGATATTTTGGATATCAATTGATTCAAATATTCATGGTTTCAGGAAAAAAATGTCCAATTATTAACAAGCTGATTATTGGAACACTTTATTGCTCCCCCTCAAATTATGAGGGAATAATATGGTGTTTGAGTACGTTAATTTGAATTTTTTTGAATTTACTAAGAAATTCTTGAAAATGCGTACTCAAACATGATATTTGCCTAATATTAGTCTACACTATTTATTTACATATTCACAAGATTGAAAATATACGAGAGATTGACCTGAAAATATATAGGATAACATATGACAGATTCATATAGTCCGTTCCAGCTGCCTGAGGTCATTCCCGTATTCTCTTTCCCCAACAAACTTCTCCAGATTCCTCATTAACCTCCTTTTAAAGAGTAGCTTATCGATATTGTGGATCATAACACGAGCCCTTCGCTTGTCTAGTCCACTCCATTTCCTCTTTGGCAGGTATTCAATCCTTATTCCCGAAGTAATATCATGAAGAGCAGTCCGAACATCATTGAGTGTGCCATCACTGAATTTATGGAGTTCATCAGTGCGCATCAATCTGTTTCTATTGTTCTGGTCCTTGTATATCACTCCTTGAGGGTCTGAATATGTAGTGTATGCAGTTCTGTTCCTGAGATTTGACATGAATGTGTCAGGTTTGGTGAGGTTGATCTTCTTTTGGTAACTTTTGACACCTAATTGAAGATCTTCCACTCGCCTTTGAATGACAATCCGTCTGGTGAACATACGTAATGCCACATTCAAGTCATAATGTTCTTCTATCGTG
Source organism: Tanacetum coccineum (assembly GCA_026074375.1). Classification (NCBI taxonomy): domain Eukaryota; kingdom Viridiplantae; phylum Streptophyta; class Magnoliopsida; order Asterales; family Asteraceae; genus Tanacetum; species Tanacetum coccineum. The sequence continues at coordinate 44,888 of BQNB010005803.1, read as the reverse complement.
AGATTGGTCAGCTTTTGTTGAACAAGTAGGAGTAACATGTCCTCGATGTCTTGTAGGCGAAGTCATAGGAAATCACCTTCTTTAAACGTGTATAGCTGCTAATCCTCTCTAAGAACTTTAATCTCGTCCAAGTGACCATAGTCATACCTCTTCATAATCTTAAGTATGGTAACTACAATGATTTGTTTTTTGGAGTATTGATAAGTGTAAAATACACATATCCGTTTGTACCTAAAATAACCCAATTAAACCCAAAACAGACCAAAAATGGCAAAAATATGCTTGTATTTGTGTTTTGTGTATGCAGGTACGGATAAGTCAAAAATCACAAGAAAACAATCAAAAGCGAGCAAGCACGGACACGAGAATCAAAGAAGCCAAGCCTCAGCCCAAAGCCTTAGCCAATTTTCATCTACAAGGGCAAATCTTGAAATTTTCGAAAGTTATTTATAACTTGAAAAGAGAAAAAAAAACACAAGGACCAAATGTGCAAACTTCTCAAACTCTAACAGTTTTAACTGTCAAAGTAGGGGCGGGAAACACATTTACTATTCATCATCTCCCCCGTTTTCACCCCTATGGTAAAACAAGGGGCAAATCAAAATTAGAGGGTGCGTTGGTCAATTCAAGGAAGCTCAAGCACAAATACAAGGACAAATTAGTCTAATCAAGAGGATTCATTAACCTTCTCTCAAGAAGAGCCACGTCAACAAAGAAAGAAGCACAAGTTTATGTGGGTTTTTGTGCTAAAACACTCACAAAACTAGCACAAACGTCACATCAAAGAATGCCACGCTGGCAATCCTCAGGTGTGCACATCTTGATCTAACGGCTCAAAAATTTAGCCCAATGATTGATGGATTGGATGGCAGAGATTGATGGGAGCTCAGAGGGCCTAGAAGCTTCAGCTTGGCACTATAAATAGGCCTCCCCTCTCACACACAAGGGAGTATCTAGTATCTAGTTTTTACGTTTTTTTATCTAGTTTTTAGTAATTTAGTCTAGCTTAAATTCGTGTTTTTATGTAATTTTCCTTTTTCAAGTAATGTAATCAGCCTCTTTAGTTAAATGAAATTCAGCTTTTAGTGTTTTTAATCTTATATGGATCTTATTGAATTTGAGCTTTTGGAAGGGGATCTTACCTTGGAAGAGATCCCAAGGACTTTTACTCTAGCTTATTACTAAGCTAGAGAGCTTGTAGCTGCCTTAATTGGTACCTTTTGTTTAGCTAAAGGGTTAAGTAAGTTTCTCTTTTCATTAATCTCTAATTTCAGTTTTAAATTGCTTAGATATAGTTCCTATGCTTAATATTGCTTATTTGCTTATTCCTCTTGCTTATTAATGTTTAAATGTTTCTTCTAGTGCTATTTAGTTGTTTGCCTTCATCTGATTTTGTTTAAGTAGTTATAGATTTTTAGTTGTCAATTTCTGTTATAAAAACTCATAAAATCCAAAAACATTAGTTTAATTAGTTAAGATCTTAGAATTTTGCTTATTCAGTTGTTTAATCATGATTATTAAGTTTGTTTTAAGCTAGTTTTTATCTGGTATTAGTTTTTGTGCATCAAATTTCTCTTAAAAAGCTTTTCTAAATCCTGTCAAAATGGAAAAGGGGTGTTTGGTTTAGTGCAGTCTCAAAATTGCACTAGCAGTACTAACCTAAGTTAGTACTGCTGACTCTTTACACTACCAGTACTAACTAAAAAGTTAGTACTGCCTTCACAAGTTAGTACTGTTAGTATAAATTTTAGCTTTTCAAAATTAAGTAGGAATTAAGTTTAGATTTAGTTATAGCTTATTAAGTTTTTAGTTTCAGTTTTCTAGCTTATTTCATTACTCATTACGTTTTCAAAAGTCAAATTGCATCAGCAGTACTCTCAAAGTACTGCTGAATTTTCACACTAGCAGTACTAACCTCAGTTAGTACTGCTGTGTTCTCAGCTTAATTTAGAACAGTAATTTTAGGATCTAGTTTATTAAATTCAGTAGGATTTAAGTTTTAATATAGCTTAATACATTTTAAGTCTTAATTTGCAATTTCTAGCTTATTTTCCTAGTTAAATTTAGCTGTCAAAAGTCATAAAAACCTGAAAACTCCAAAAACAGTACTTAGAGTCCTTAAGGATTTAAATTTGTTAATTTAGCTTATGGGTCTAGATTTTCCAGCTTAATTAGATAGCTTATAGGTAGTTTAATAAGTCTTCAAAGTTTTAGAGTCTAATTTAGCTTAATAAAGTTTTTATCTTGCTTGGATCTTGAGTTTCTTTGCTTATTTCCTGAGTTTGCTTATTTCATGATCAATTTCAGTAGCATAAAAGTAGTTTAAGCTTTAGTTTCTTTTCATTTATAGATTAAGCATATCATAAGCTCTTTAGAACTTCTTTCCTTTTTCATTTTGATCTAGTTTTGAGTTTTTTATAGCTTATTTTCTAAAACCAAGGGATAAGCCCTCCTTTCTGTAACAGCTTAAAGATAAGCTCTTTGAGAGCTTATTTGTGAGTTTCAGCCCAAGTAGCCTTTATTAATCTTGTTCCCCCTGTCTTCCTTTACAACTTTGCTTCTTTGAGTTTTTCATTTTAAGCTCTTTAAAATTTCGAATGCTTATTGGACTTAGTTTGTTGTCGGGATAGATTCTCAGGGTAGAAAGTGTAACTTTTCGATTTTAATTGTTTTTCAGTTAGTCCCTCCGTTAGTTTGTTAGTTTCCCCGTTAGTTTCTTAGGTTTTTGCACCATTAGTCCTTAGTTAAGTTTTTAATTAAGTTTATTAATTTTAATTAGTATTTAGGTTTGATTTTTAATTAGTTTAATTAAACTTTTATAAAAAGATAAAAATTAGGGCTTTTATTTTTAATAATTTTCTTCACTTTTTCTTCATTTAGTGAAAATTTAGTTTACATTTTTAGGATTTAAAATTTGTTTATTTGCTTAATTGTCATTATTTGTTGCTTCTTAATTTCGTAGTAATAGCTTATCCAAAATATCTTTGCTTCATTCAAATCAGAATCCGAACCTAAACGTGGTTTCAATTTCACTAGTCGTTGGGGAAACGACCCGGGTGATCATACTTACCCGGTTTAATATACGTATTATATATTATATTATATATATTTTTGAGAGTGAATTTTATCAAGGGTAACTTGGTAATTTTCTTAATTACTCTTTTAAAAGTATTATATTTTTATGATATATTCTATAGTATAATAAACTGCAATCAGTTTTTGGCGCCGCTGCCGGGGACTAGTGTTTACGATTCCTACGTTTTGTGTTTGTTGATTTGGTTTGAAGATCCTTTCGTCCTTAGGTTATGGATCATGAAAATAAAAGGAGTTAAAAAGTGAGAAAGAATAAGGGAAAAAGTGTCCGGACTGAGATGGAGCTAGTACTGAAATAAACCCAACAAGGTTTAGTCATGAAGTTCGGTATGCACTGAAGGGGTTGAAGAATTAAACAGAATCGTTAAAGATAACGGTGTGGATCTGTGTAAGAAGAGCCTCCATTCATCTTAGGAGAAACGTGAAACCGCGCCGCCGTCCCATTACGCATGTCTGCCAGAATACACTAAGTATGATTGCTGTACATTAAAATGTAATCCGTACATTCATAGTAGTCTCTCAAAGTGATGTCAAGTGCCCACAACCCTCCCTACCACTAAGAATTCTTTCAATACAATTTCTGCTTTTCTGTTTCTCAGGGACTAATACACGTTATCCCTATTGACTTCTTCTCACTCCCGAGTTATGTTAAGTGTAACAGGTGCAAGTGGCTTTTATGTCTGCCTAGACCCGAAATACTAAACCAAAACGCTACTATTGAGTCCAGGAGTCCAATGAGATCGGTCATATGTTAATCTCTTTGTATAGGGACACTATACTCCAAATTCATTTAATGTCTTTCAACACTGTTGCGACACCCATAGTTCTTATCCTATTATTGTAGTCTTCCTACGCATTCTCCTTGTGATATGGCCATGTAAGCATCCCGACTTATAGAATCGTTATGGCTTGTTCAACAATGATGATGGAGAATCCACTTAGTTGTCGATTGGGTCTGGAGCCAACTATTCAAAACAACACAATGCCATGCTAGGTAGCGTGCACTTGTGCGATATTTCTAGATCAATTATGGAACAATCCTGGAAAGAAACGGATGGTGCGTATTCTCAGTGAATCAATTCTATGTTCCAGTATTTAAAGGACACTTGACGCGTTATTGATCATTTGACAAGTCAATAAAACTCTTCGAAGTGTTACAAACTAAAATTCTTTCATAAGACAAACACTTTAGACTGTCTTGTCTACTCGATTTTTCTCTTTATTAATAACTGTTTCATTAACGAGATATCGTAAAGATCGGAGATTGGAGATTGGAACTTTAGTTCCGTGAGATGTCTAGTAATATGGAATCTGAATGCCCATAGGACTCGACCTAACTTTTATGATGCTATGAAAGACCTCATAAGGTGTCAAAGCTTCCGCATAACTCTGTATGTCATGCTATTCTTCAACATTACGTGTCTCAAGCATGGCGATCTCGAGTCATACAGATTGAGGATAGGATTATGTTTGGACAGATTTGATCTCCATGAATGCTCAAGATCACAAGTCAAAGGTACAACGGCAATTACAAAGAGGTGGATTTTTATTGTTAAGATTTATTAACATTACGATAAGAATTACTCTATCCCAAGAGTGTACAATAGTGAAAGTGATCAAATTGCTATCCAACGAGCTAAAGAATTGAAGTGATTAAAGTTTGGTTTTCTCAGGGAGTTGGTGACCTCCTTAGGAGGAGACTGTTAGATAATTAGAAAAAGACTCGGTGACCGTTGTATTTTACTGTTCTATTCTATGCTCGTAGTTTATATAGTTAATAGTTCATGTTTTTTCGAGTTTTTAACGCCTGGGTACGAATACCCGGTATATTGTAAGTACTATATATAGCCTCTTCCAACTTTGGAAGAGGTAAGCTAGTTCATTATTTCATTTACAAAAGAAACACTTTCTCTCTCTAGACTATTCTCTCTCTAGTGTTTCTCTCTCTAGAAACTAGCCAGATCCAAGAATCGACCCCGTGTTATGATATAGGATATACCACAATTAGTAATCATGTAATAATGTTAAGAGCATGTTTAGTATCATCTTATGCCTCGGGTCTAAGGTCTGACCAAGCCTACTCGAATTAAGTCGACCAAGCAAGAACTTGCAAAAATCGTTAGAGGTCTGACCAGTACACGAAATTCACCATGGGTTGGTAGGGCCTTAAGGTCTGACCAAAGTGGCCAAACAAATTGCACGTGTTCTAGGTTGGCTGGCATATTAAAAACCTTATTTCTTTAGGGAATTACGTAAAAATGACTCGCCTTAAACTTCTCTTAAAGTTTGTTCTAGTGGATGAGCCGTACTTCCCATGAGTCCATAGCGTCCAGTTTTTAATTCAAGAAAAACAAGTTTCATAGTTTAACGTCTTATTAATTACCTTACAAACACAATTTTCCACAAAACAAAAGGCCGATCACATAGGGAATGTTTTTAGGCTTGTGGTATTAAAAGACTACATCAACATCATCTTTTAGGCATATTGCATATTTATTTAGGCGTGTAAACAAGTAGGCATTAAATAAACATGCATACATAGATTCATAATACAAAAGATGACATTATGCATACAAGTAAACATGTAAAATCCAAGTTCTTTCGCGAGTCTTCCCTAAATGGAGAACCATAAGACCCTCACTAGGTTTTCTGCTTAGTGCCTAGATCGCCCTATTCACCACATAATGTGATTGAGTGGGTCTTATAGCCGGAATAGACAACAATTAAAGGGGAACATACATACTAAATTAACAATCTTAATTTTCCCTTTTAATCCTATATTAACTTTTAATAGTTTTCCAAGATCAATATCTACCTATTTTATTCATCTTATGGCAAGGAGTTAAATGTCATTGTCATATTTTTCTAGTAAAACATAAATAAAATATCATACGCAGCAGATCATAACATATGTTTCAATAATATGCATATAAACTAGGCGTATAATTAAAACATAAACGTGTAACCCATAAAGCTAAAACGAGTTGACTCGTGATGCCACTGTTGGGATTTAACAATCTAGTTAACCAAGTAGCTACGAGTACGCAGCGGATGGATCTAGTAATAGCATATGATTAACACGTACATAAGAAGTAAATAGAAAACGTACCTCTTAGCCAATGATCTTGAAACGAATAAAGCGACTAAAATAAATTGCCTCTACGGTTGCTCACACAATCACGTCAACCGAATACGTTAAGTTTGTCTAGACTTAACTTCATAAACTAGCAACCCTTGTATAATAATCGATTACCAAACAAACCCTTGAGCTTAGTACCGAATATCAAACCATCGACTTAGGGTTTAAAGTGAAACCCTAATAACCGAAAATCAAAACAACCCAAAAAACCTTGTTAGGGTTTTAATCTTCGAACCACGAAAGCAACAAACAATTTGTGTTAAACCATGTACGTCTAGCTAGGAAGGACAAGTGTTTAATCGATTTGGGTGATGAGTTATAAACCGAAAACAAAGGAAACCTTGTGAGGTTTTAGTCGAACTCTGGTGGGAAAAGAAACAAGGAACCGAAACTATTTTTTGAGGGTTTAGAGAATTATGTGTGTCGTCTATTATGAGTTAGATATCAAGGGTATTTATAGCCTTTGAATCCTACTCATGATAAACTAGGAAACAAGTCCTATTCTAATCACAACACCTCTTTTCCTTTTTCTATTTATCCAAACCGAATTCTGGAATTTTCTTGGAATATACTATTCGAATTCCAGCCCTTAAGACATTACAAGTTTATGTCTTAATTCGGTTTAGTCTTTGTAGTTTGTATTAATAACGTTTGTGAAGTGTAGAACATATTCTCCGTGTATTAACGTGTGTGCCCCCAATAGGCTCACATATTCGTAATGTATACATGCTATCCGACTATCATAATCTAACAGAAGCTTTTGTTGCCGCTTAGCTTGTTTGGTATGTGACAATTCACAGTTGGGCTCTACGTGTTTTGATCTGGCTTTTACCGTTACATGTTTTAATAAAAAGTCGTTCTGACTATAACTGCCTAACTCCTAACAGTTCCCAACTATCATCACACTTGATTGCTTTTGTAAAGTCTTTGATTTTGACGGAAATTACAGCATGTGCCTTGTTACCTTAGAAAGTTGAATAATCTTAGTGGACCATATTCTAACTTTTAAAAAAGCACAAAGTGGACCATGTTCCAAGTTCCAACAACCTTAAAAAAACACGACACCTTTGATAATTTGAAACAGAAACTGCACATATACACTGTGAATGGAAGAAATAAAACACGGTTACATTAAAGTCAACGGGTTAAACCTCCATGTAGCTGAGATCGGATCTGAGTCATCACCAGCGGTTATATTCCTTCATGGATTCCCGGAGATATGGTACACATGGCGCAATCAAATGATAGAAGTCGCTAAAGCGGGATACAGAGCAGTTGCACCAGATTACAGAGGATACAGACTATCCGACATCTTTCACTGACCTGGTCAAAGATACTGCCTCCATCATAGATCATCTTAACATTTCTAAGGTTACATTTATTCATTAACCTTATAATATATCGATATCGTTGGATAGTAATATTTGACACCGAATGGCCTTAACTATGTTTGTGTGGACAAGGTTTTTGTAATCAGTAAAGATTTTGGAGGAAAGGTCGGCTACGTGTTTGCCCTTTTACGTCCAGAGAAAATTGCCGGAGTTATTGCACTTGGTGCACCGTTTGGTCGCCCTGGTGCAACCGGGATTTTTACATCCCGACCTGAAGGTTTCTACATTCGAAGATGGCAGGTACACGACCTCCCTCACTCTGTCTTGGAACTTATAAACATGCATATGATCATTGAGCGAGTTGTTTCAAAACTAGACAAAAGTATTTATGGGTAGTTGAGGGTGACATTTGTTTCGAAATTGATAGCATCACCAATATTCTTGACAATATAACCGAAATATCACTAGGAACCTGGAAGAGCTGAAGCAGAATTCAGACGACTTGATGCTAAAACAGTGGTGAGAAACATCTACATATTGTTATCTAAAAGTGAAATATCCATAGCTGCGGAAAACCAAGAGATCGTGGATTTGGTACAACCGTCAAATCCTCTGCCATCTTGGTTCACAGAGGAAGATCTTTTGGCCTATGGTGCTTTGTATGACAAGTCTGGATTTCAAACCGCACTCCATGTTCCTTACAGGTAATTCACTTATCTCCTCTTGAGGTTTTAAACCTTGGTTCCATTCTATCCTTACTTTGGTCAATGTTGTAGGTCAGTTCACGAAAATTTTGAGTCCCTGAAACTGGATCTAAATTATCTAAAACTAGAACTCTCGTGCTTTTAATAGTGGGCGAAAAAGATTATTCGTTGAAGTTTTCGGGAATGCAGGAATACTTGAAGAGTAAAGAGCTGAAGAAATATGTACCTAAGCTCGAAATCATATACTTAGCGGAAGGTTGTCATTTTGTTCAAGAACAATTTCCTAAAGAGGTTAATCGACTCATACTCGATTTTCTAGACCGTAACCAAACTAGTGCTTCTGAGTAAGCTTGAGTAATTTTATGATCTTGAGTTTGGATCACATGTTTATGTGTACTTAAGGTCTACTCTTAAGTCATTAAGATGTATTGATAAACTTGTGTGTTGAAGCATAATTTGGTAGGGCCGGTCCTGACGACTCTCCTGGTGTCGTTCGTCATCTTCTCGGGCCTTAAATAGTGTTGTCAACAAAGAAGAACCGGTTAGAAGGGGACCCGAGGCCGGAGCCCCAAGATCCACCCTCCGACGGTCAAGTCAGAATAGTATAAGCATGTTATATAAAGAGGTGGTAGAGAATAACCTGTGGAGATGTGTAGGTATCTGTAGGTAGGATGATCCTACCCTTGTATATATAGTGTATGGATTAGGGTTACGTAGGATGTGGGCCACCCTTTTATCGGGTTCGGCCCATTGGGTCTGGCCCATTCTGGACTATACGCCAACATGTCCCCCAGTCTAGTATGATATGATTCTTGATCATGTTATACTAGACTTATGATATACGTCCTCAGCAAATAATCCCATAACAGTATAAGTGGGCCGGGTCGGTCCACACTATACGTCATCATGTCCCCCCAGTCTAGTAAGTGTGGTCGTAGCCGCGGTTGCTAGACTAAAATGACTACTCTTATCGTCGAGGAGACGTGCGCACTTTCCAACCATACGCCACCATATGATGAAGGCGGACCCCGTATAATAAAGGCCGACGGAAGACGTAATTCCGTGGCCGGGTAATGCAAATATGGCATTCGACTTACGGCCAACAGAAGACGTACTTCCGTGGTCGGGTAATGCGAATATGGCATTCGACTTACGGCCGACAGAAGACGTACTTCTGTGGCAGGGTAATGCGAATATGGCATTCGACTTACAGCCGACAGAAGACGTACTTCCATGGCCGGGTAATGCGAATATGGCATTCGACTTACGGTCGACGGAAGACGTACTTCCTTGGCCGGGTAATATCTTGTTACCAATTAAAAAGATATGGATAACATCTTACCAAGTTTAAAAAATATTGGTAATATCTTATTAGCAATTTAAAAAGATATTGGTAATATCTTGTTACCAATTTAAAAAGATATTGGTCTTGTTACCAATTTAAAAAGATATGAATAAAATCATTTTATCAATTTAAAAAGATATTGGTAATAAAAGACAAAAATACGAAGGTTTCAGATTTACCGATTTCCGAAATGGAATTGATTTTTTCCTTTCAATGATATGAGAACACGAAGCATAGTTTATTTGAGGTCCCACGGATGACGCCAACTTGTTGATGCATAAGTTGGGTTGGGTCTGTCCTGACGACTCTCATGGTGCCATTCGTCGTCTTCCCGGGCCTTGAATAGTGCTGCCAACAAAGAAGAACTGGTTAGAAGGGGACCCGAGGCCAGAGCCACGAGATCCACCCTCCGACGGTCAAGTCAGAATAGTATAAGCATGTTATATAAAGAAGTGGTAGAGAATAACCTGTGGAGATGTGTAGGTATTTGTAGGTAGGATGATCCTACCCTTGTATATATAGTGTATGGATTAAGGTTACGTAGGATGTAGGCTACCCTTTTATTGGGTTCGGCCCATTGGGTCTGGCCCATTCTGGACTATACGCCAACATGTCTCCCAGTCTAGTATGATATGGTTCTTGATCATGTTATACTAGACTTATGCTACACGTCCTCAGCAAATAAGCCCATAATAGTATAAGTGGGCCGAGTCGGTCCACACTATACGTCATCATGTTGAAGCATAATTTGGTAGGGCCGGTCCTGACGAATCTCCTGGTGCCGTTCGTCGTCTTCTCGGGCCTTGAATAGTGCTGCAAACAAAGAAGAACCAGTTAGAAGGGGACCGGAGGCCGGAGCCCCGGGATCCACCCTCCGACGGTCAAGTCAGAATAGTATAAGCATGTTATATAAAGAGGTGGTAGAGAATAACCTGTGAAGATATGTAGGTATATGTAGGTAGAATGATCCTACCCTTGTATATATAGTGTATGGATTAGGGTTACGTAGGATGTGGGCCACCCTTTATCGGGTTCGGCCCATTGGGTCAGGCCCATTCTGGACTATACGTCAACATGTCCCCCAGTCTAGTATGATATGGTTCTTGATCATGTTATACTAGACTTATGCTATACGTCCTCAGCAAATAAGCCCATAACAGTATAAGTGGGCCGCGTCGGTCCACACTATACGTCATCATGTCCCCCCAGTCTAGTAAGCGTGGCCGTAGCCGTGGTTACTAGATTAAAGGACTACTCTTACCATCGCGGAGACGTGGAGAAATATCATAAAAAAAAAACGTCTAGTTGAACACTACAATACAACGACGTAGTCATATATAAAATTAGTTAGAGTTCTAACATTAGCGTCCTTAATTTATTTAGTGTGCTATGTATTCATTGTTTCATTTGGAATATGCTACATTCAAAAGATCACAAAGAAATATCCACAAACATGATGTGTCATATTTTGATTGGGTTAATCATAGATAAAAGAGAGAAATTATTTAAAAAGGATTGCTAGAACCACAAAAAAACTCCTACAAAATGTTTTACAAAATGATGTGTCATGCACTTGTGGATGCTTATAAGAGAGAGAAGTCAAAAGTAACTTTAAGATTGTCATTAACTTTATTGACACAGGACTATGATCAGGAAATGGAAGCACATAGTTACATGGCACAGCTTTCAAGAGATTACTCCAGATCAGGTGACAATTAAAGGGAGAGTGTGGGGATGTGTTCTGGACCACATCTTTTGAGATGACTGAGCTCAATACAATAAGCCGTAGAGAAAATCGATTCATCGTCGAACTCTGGGTGCACACAGCACATGACCGGGAAATCTCCACTCTAACTAATTTTGTGGAGAAATTTCTGGGAACGGTGAAGTTTGGAAATGATCAAATTGCACCGATTCTTGGTTATGGAGATCTGGTTCAAGGAACTATCACTATCAAACGGGTTTATTACGTCGAAGGGCTTAATCATAATTTATTCTCCGTTGGTCAATTCTGTGATGCGGATTTGGAAGTTGCTTTTCGGAAGTCTACATGTTATATCCGTGACTTGAAGGGAAATGATCTTCTCACAGGTTCTCGTGGCACGGATTTGTACTCCATTACTCTGCAAGACTCAACAACTCCCAATCCAATTTGCTTAATGGCTAAAGCAACATCGTCTCAAGCATGGTTATGGCATCGTCGTCTCTCTCATTTAAACTTCGACACCATTAACTTGCTTTCGAAGAATAATATTGTGAATGGGCTTCCAAAATTAAAATTCGTCAAAGATCATCTGTGTTCTTCTTGTGAGTTGGGGAAAGCAAAAAGAAAGTCTTTTCACACTAAGACTACCCCCCGAACTCAAAAAAGACGGTTACAAGACTTCACACATGGACTTAAGTGATCTAATGTCGGGTACAAGCCTTAATGGAAAGAAATCAGTTCGAAAATAATCATTTTTATAAAACATTTTGTAGGAAATTCCTTTGTGGTTCTGGCATTTCACCTTATTAAAAACGCCATCCAGTCATCGACTAATATGGTCTGACCTCATTTTGATACGGATATCTCCTCTGATATCTCATTATGATGCTCGCGTATCTTGTCTTTTTGGTTCAATGTATAACTGGGATTGCTTAATTAACTTACAAGATGTTATTAAGTTCTATGTGTTTGTGTAAGTTTCTTGTGGTCAAACTTAACTACAAAATCTTTTGGGTAAGAAAGGTAAGTTTTTATTAGTTATATTTCTTGTGTTTTGTTAGTTTTTTATGTTTGACAGGTTTTGAGTTCTTTGAGAGTCATTTGCGACAAGTTGAAGAATCTTTGGGAGCCCTAATGATCATGACTATATAATCATCTCTACCGGCTCACTTTTCTTTACTTTTCATTCCTGTATTCTCTTTCTAAATGTTCTCATACTCCATTGTTATTCAATCAATCTTGGTGTTATGGTTCATAAGTAATCAGTTTGATTACTTGTGTTTGTTTAAGTTGAGTCCTATAATTTTTACTTTATTTGAGTCTTGAAAACATCTTTCAACATTTGAAAGTTAAGCTCATATGCATTTTAAATAAAATGAAGTATTTTATTCTTGGATTTTATTAATGAGATTTGCTATACACTACCTACTAGGCAACGGTTAAGACAATGACTATGTAATTAATGTATTATAAATAAACATACAAATTACTTTAAATAACATATTCTTTACATATTTAAATTAGTTATATGATTAATACATAATAAATAAACATACAAATTATCTTAAATAAATATGATTTTTAATTAAATAATGTTCAAGTTTTCATTTACATTTATTTTAAGCATTGCCCAGTGGGCCGTAATATCATATATTTTTGGTGTTTTTTACTAGGTTGAAATCTATTTTTTGATTACCAAAATCGGGGTAATCCATTCTTTTTCTTTGATTAATAAGTAAATTTGAATTGGGTTTTTTTTGTTATTTCTTTTTAATCAAAACACAGAAATTTTAAATTTTGATTTTTGTGTGTATTTTAAAATCATATTCTAACTAATATTTATTGACCATCAAAGAGTAAAATTGTAGTTGTAAATGAACAAAATACACACATATATTGAAATTTGAAAGACTTGTATATTAATAACACAATAAAAAACTACACAAAACAAGAAAAATGAAAAGTAAATGCATTTTTTATTTATTATCTCATTTCGATCATGCTAGATATGATTAGGGGTGTCAATCGGGTTATCGGGTTATCGGGTCGGGTTAGGGGTTTTATCAGGTCGAATCTATTGGGTTGGCGGAAAATAAAAAACTAACACGCACCCCGACCCTATATGAAATTGGGTCTATCGGGTTACGGGTTAGTCGTGTCGGGTCCATCGGTTTATCGGGTTATTTGTTAGGCAAAAAAGATTAAAAATCAGTTACCAAAAAATTTAAGACGAGTAACCAAAAAATCATAGTGCTATCAAATGGAAATATAAGACTCGGGGAGCAAGTACTCTATAATGTTTTTTTGTTGCATCGTGGACAATATACTGGTATTATTGAACCAAATTTATATGTACATATTAAATCTTACCATTGTGTGCCTCATGTATACGAGTTATATAAAAGAAAACTTGTTTATGATCGTGTATATAAAAGAAAACAAATTGCTATAAGCGAAAAAGAAGGTTTAGAAAAAAGTTTTAGCATTGGCTAGAGGCGTTTGATAAAGAAAATGAGTTGACGTTTTGTTGAAAATGGGAGGATTTGTTTTAGCTTATCTCTAAGTCTAAACCTCGTTTCGAGTGTTTCCAATTTCTCAAGTATCATGTACATACCTTTATTGAAAGATTCACATGTGTCGGGTAAGAGGAAAGCAGACGAGCAAAAACCACAAAAACCAATTCGAGCCAGCCACATGATGGCGCATGCCCAGCGCGTTATAACCACTGTTTGGGTTTTTGCGGTTTTTGGCTATCGTTTTGTGATTTTAAGTGTTGTGAACGTTTATTTGTCACCGTTAAAACATAAAAAAGATCTTAATCAATGTTGCACCAACACCTAAGATGAAAACCAAGGTTTTTCTTACGAATAAAGACTACCAAACCGAGGCATATTTCATAGTGTATCAAGGTGAAAGAGCTAGATCCACAGATAACCATTTGCTCGGAGGGAATCAGCCAACACACCATCTTCCTCACGCCTCCTAATCCCCATCTTCACAAATGATAGGCGTTTTCAATCATATTTTCGGATCTTGGCTATTCTGTTGTTAAATAACGATGGCAATTGGCATAGGTCCACCGATCTATTAATTATCAGATAGCAAAAGGAACGATCATCTCTGATAATAATCGTCGGTCAAGGTGCAACGTAACAAAGGTTAATCCAACAATTCCCATCTAAATTTACGTGAGGAAACATTAGGTCGTTTTCTTCAATCTTTGTTTCTAATATCCCAGGGAATGCTGTCTGGTCCAAGAATCATTTTGGGTTATTTGCTAACAATGGGGTGTGGTGATCGTTGTTTACATAGCTGCAAAGAGATCCAAATGGGTAATCGATTTGGCCAACACCAATTACTGGGTGGGGTGTGTGGTATAGTGCAGTGGGGGTTTGTGTCCCCTCACAAAAATAATTTTCTTTTCTAAACCCATTTTTTTTTGTTCGTTTATAAAGTTAATGATATCAATCGTTAGTTTCCAATTAAGAACGGCATGGATGAGGTGGTTTTCATTTATTTGCCGATGTGGCGAAGTATGGCTCGAATATAATAGGACTGTGGAACGTTATCGGGGGGGGACGGCAAAACCCATTGTAGGTTCGAACTCTCAATTGTTATATCAACGAAAAAGTTTTTCAGTCTTTAAATCTCGTATGCTCTAAAGCTGGTCTCTGGGCAACAAATCAGTGGACATGTCGGGAAAAATACGTACAAGTATATGCTGGAGCAGAATCTATGGGGGTTGTCGGATATTAACAAGGTATATAAGAGCGGGGTGAATGCTTAATGAAGCGGGTCGATGTCTATATCGGTAGCGGATAGTATTGATTTGGATGGTCATGGAGCGTAATATTCTTGCTAAAGTTAAGCATTTAAGTGTCATTTTCATGAGCTTCTAAAAATATGTTCTTCTGAGGGATTCGATGATGTTGGTCTTAGATACTGTTAGGTGACTTTGGGTTTGGTTGGAATCGCTCTATGGATCAAGTGGAAGCGTCAAGGACTTCAAAGGGCGTTAAAAGAGATATTTTTGAAGTTCAAAGATGTTTTCGCACGCTTTTATTCCAGATGAAAGATGAGTTTAGATAGGGACCTGGTGGGTTCTGCCATTGGCATCATGGGTCCAGAGTTTATAAGAAGTTGGGTGGTAGGTGGGGGAAAGCAGCGTGTTTACGGGTTATGGTCAGTGATCGACCAATGTCTCTGAGAAGGTTTGTGTCCTTACAGAGTCTTTACATCGTGTGATAGAGTCCTTTATCGTTTTCATATCTTAATCGGATCTTATCGTATTATCGGCTACTGAGGTTTATTTGCTATTGGTGCCCAATATTGAATCGAAGGAGGTCAATTCCGAGTCTAATCCTCTGGAAAGGAAAGGATGCAGAGGGTCCTAGTTTGGATGAAAGTTTGGAAAATGAGGAGCATTTGGATGTCGATAGTTGTGATTCAGATTCCCCTAAGAATGTTAACATGATTTCAGGTGTGTGCCTTCTAGTCGGGTTTTGCTGAGAGGAGGTGTTGTTGGGTGGATGGCAAGTGTTCTGTGGACTCTTTGAATAAGGCGGGAGATTCGTGATTGATGATTCGGTCTTGTATAATTGATCGGGGTATTAAGGATTGCATAGGGAAAAGAATTTGGAAGATGATGCTGGTGAGATTCTGTAATTATTTCCTAAATCATGTACGAATTACACGAACCCGTCGTCTACTTAGTACTCCGTTAAGGCAACGCGCAAGTATGAGATATAAAAGAAAACTTGTTTATGATCGAGTATATAAAAGAAAACAAATTGCTATAAGCGAGAAAGAAGGTTTAGAAAAAAGTATTAGCCTTGGCTAGAGGCGTTTGATAAAGAAAATAAGTTGGCGTTTTGTTGAAAACGAGAGGACTTGTTTTAGCTTATCTCTAAGTCTAAACCTCGTTTCGAGTGTTTCCAATTTCTCAAGTATCATGCACATACCTTTATTGAAAGATTCACATGTGTCAGGTAAGAGGAAAGCCAACGAGCAAAAACCACCAAAAACCAATTCGAGCCAGCCACACGATGGCGCATGCCCAGCGCGCCATAACCACTGTTTGGGTTTTGGCGGTTTTTGGCTATCGTTTAGTGATTTTAAGTGTTGCGAACATTTATTTGTCGCCATTAAAACATAAAAAAATCTTAGTCAATGTTGCACCAACACCTACGATGAAAACCAAGGTTTTTCTTACGAAAAAAGACAACCAAACTGAGGCATATATCACAGTGTATCAAGGTGAAAGAGCTAGATCCACAGATAACCATTTGCTCGGAAAGTTTACAGTTTATGGAATCCCTCATGCTCAAGGGCATTAGCCAATCGAGACTTGCTTTCAAATAGATGTCAATGGTATTCTCACAGTCACGTCAAAGATATTATCAACCGGTAAGACTGAAAAACTCATCATTACCTCCAAAAATGAAGACTATCCTCAGAAGAGATTCAGACAATGGTAAAAGACCGTGACAAGTATATACATGAGGACCAAGAATTCAAGAAGAAAGAGTATGCATACAGTGCATTAGAGGAGTATTTATATTACATTAAAAATAAGATCAAAGAATACGACTTCAAGAAAAGGGTGCACCCAAAGAGCTTAGGTAATAATGAGAATGTTGTTGCTCATACAACCATGTGGCTCTTAGACAACCTAATTGCAAATGTAAAGGAGCTTCAACGCATGAAGGTACATCTTAAACCTACCATTGTATTAATTCCTTTACGATTATCTAAGCTTGTATTTGTTTTTATCACATAGTTGTTGAGTACATTTGAAACTCAATCAAGATCACCGAGAAATGAATAATTGGTTAACCATGTGGTATAGACGCTTTATGCCAATTATAGACTAGTACTAATGTTTAACATTATGATCAGACTAATTCAGACCCGAGATAAATCATTTCTTCATGAGGTTCATTGATCAGTTGAATTATATCTTTCTCTTCATATTCTCCATTTTAATCACTTGATTGTTTTGGTTGCTTATAGAAAGTTGTTAAAATTATTACTCAAACCTGGAAATAAGAACTTGAGGGACTAATGTTTTTATTATTGATTCTTGTTTTGTAGAGTAATGTGGCAACTAGCTAAGAGTTGAGGGACTAAAGCTGAAAAGCTTCCAAAAATGATTGATAGTTGCTATAAATAGAGGAGAATCCTTGATATGCTTCATGATTTGCTCTCTTTTTCTCCCTCTACCTCTATAAAAGTTTATCCTTTTAAAAGATTTCAAACAATATTTTTTCTGTGGACATAACTAACCAAGAACATCATACGATGCCTCGTGATATCACTGTTGTGATTTAATATATATTATTACATACTCCATACAAAACATAAATAATCATCATATTGTGGATCCGTATGATGTATAATGATTAAATTAATAACTACATTATTACCTCTTGTAGCGTAATCGGTTGATCAAACGGAGCGACGAACAAACCCTTGTTCTTTTACATACCCACAAAACCCTAAATCATCAAAGGATTTGATCTCTATGCTAGTCCACACTAAACGTCCTCGTATATTACCCGAATGCTATTTTCAAATAACCTGGAAAAAAGTACCAACAACCAACTTTGTTTGCTTCAAGACCAAATTTAGGCTTCCCTCCCTTTCCACCTTATGATCGGCCATCTAGGGACAATATGGGCTTCCCATATTGTCTTTGGGTTTAGTCCATTTAACTATGTTCAACATTGGTTAATTATTATTTTTAGAACGACTTGTTAGTTGTTAGTGGTTCAGGTCCAGTAGTGACATCCAATTGGGCAGTATGCTATACCCTGAACACGTCTGCACTTCTTTCTATTCCGCCTGAAGGGGTAAAAGTAGCCTTTGATTAATTAACGCGTCTAACGAATTAATTAACGACCGTCAGTCATTTATAGGTTACTTAACTAATACTTATAAATAACATATTTACTATGGATATATTAAATATATTATATTCAATAATACCTCGATGTATACGTATGTGACCTTATAGGTTTACGTATTTTCAACCGTATAATTATCTAATATGATATAAGCACTTCCTAATATCAAGTACATAATAAGAAAATGTACGCAAAGGAGTTTTTTTCCACAATCTTATCAAAACAATAAATAAGAGCATACACATTTAAGGAAATAAGGGTCACAAATGCAGATCTATGAAAGAGAAGAGCCACAAACGCAATTTTTGTCTATAAACATACGAATCTTAGAAACCCACAAATAAAACTAAACAAACTTTGAGATAACACATACAAATCTTACATTGTGTTTTCGAGTGAGAGTTAAGGAATAAAATGAAAAGGAAAACGTCAGAGGTTGTGTTCTCGAGTAACACTTAAGGAGGAAAAGATAAAGAAATGAAATGAAAGATAATGTGATTTTGTTGATTTTTAAAGTAAAGTGTTTTCCTCTCAAAATTGGAAGGAAAATGTTTACTTGACATTCATCTACTTTATTTAATAACAAAACTCAACAACTAAGGGTGAGCATGGTGTGGTTCGATGCATGTTTTTGACTAAAATCGAACCACAACCGCACTTGCGGTTTCTATAAAAGTAAAAACTGAACCGCACCACATTGAGCGGTTTTTGTTTTTGCACGTTTTTTCAGTTTTAACCGCACTGCACCATCACTTATAACTTATATATTAATGTGGATTTTTGCGGTTTTCGGTTTACACTGTGAGTTTTTTCTATTATAACAATGCATATATTTAATGTAAACACACACATCACTTATGACTTATAAGAATATTAATGATAATATGACCAGGAAGCCTTATAACACATATTAAATAATTAATGTGCCATTTTCGGTTTTAAATAATCAATGTGCAGTTTGGTTTTACCGGTAAAATCGCAACCGCACCGCATTTTGCGATTGTTCTTTTTTCCTAAAACCGATCCACTGGTTTTTGCTGTGGTGTTGTTTTTGTGGTTCGGATTTTGCGGTTTTTTCAGTTTGTGATGCGGTTTCTACTCACCCATATCAACAACGGTGTAAGTTAGTTTGGTTTCTTTAACTTCTCTGTTTCTCTTTCACACACTAAAAAAACAATATTATCATATTTTACGCAGGTGTTTGTTTCGGCTTATATTTATATTTCATAAGCCTTGATTGCCTTATTTTAAAACTTGTGGGTTTATATAAGTTTATTACGACATGATAAACTTATGGGCTTATGAAATACATACGAGCCAAAGGGTATGTATGGCGAGGGGCTTATCAGGGCTTGAGCTTTTAAAATAAGTCAGCTTCTAAAATAAGTCTCGTTTGTCACTCGGGCTTATGAAAGGGCTTATAAGTCATAAGTCTCTATAAGTCACAGCCCATAAAAGGGGCTACAAACTTTAAAGCGAGACTTTTGAACCATTAGTTACGTATTTACACACAAAAATATCTACCATATACAAAAAACTCATTTAATTGTGTATTTTTTAATAATTTTGCAATAATAAGCCCCAGCCCCAGCCCAACCCATTGCCAAACAAGTTTACAAAAATACAAATTTTAATTTCGACTTATAATATAAACGCTCGCCTGAGCCCAAGCCCGAGCCATTTCGCCTAACGTACCCAAAATCAAATAAGCTCATAAAGCTATGTTTATTCATGACCTTGATAGCAATCTCGTTGCAAGTACAAGACATTAAATTATTAAATTCAAAGAAGTACAAAATGCATGTTCCTTACATACCAAAAGGTCATTTGATGATCTTTAAATGTTACTTTCAACCTTGACACATGACACAATATTAATAGACATTCATATTCTCATTTAATTAGAATTGATTTTACATGTCATAGATAAGGTTTTAGATAATGTATATTATATTTTATTTTTTTAAAATAATAATTATATCATTGATTTTAATTTTTAATTGTTTATAAAACTAGTCCAATATTAACAGTTACATACACATTCTCATATCTTAATTTCTAGGTTTTTAACTTTCTTATATCTAGTTTATATATTATGGATCCCAACCATTTAAATTATTTCTAAACTCTTCTAAACTCTCAGTTTTCTCTGGAGCTAAATCAAATGCTTAGTATACCAAATCGTGAAACTTCACAGCGTATTTCTATAAATTTGTTTGAAGATTCTCAAACTTCACAGCGTACTTCACAGCGTATTTCACAGCGTCATTTGTATCTTTTGTATTTGTAATTTTTAATTTATGCATGTATTTATAATTTCGTTTGTTTTTCTTAATGGAATACATATTTTATTTCAATTACAACGTAAGAATTTAAAATATTTTTTTTATTAAAATAGTCACTTTATAAAAATATATTTATAAAGTAAATACTTTATTTAATATATAATTTTATACGAATTTTTTAATAATTAAATTCAATATAAAAAAATAATATTATATGTTAGGTTAGGTTGATTGTATGTATTGTCGTGAATATAACACCCTACATGTGTCGATTTTTAATCCCAAATAAATCATTCCAGTCCTCTAAACCATAATAAAACGGAAAAACCCCATTCACGAACCTACAGTTTATCAAATCTGAGATGCAACTGTTAATGTTTAGAAGGATGTAATAAAAGTTTGAAAGGATCTTAGACCTTACATTACATGTATCTAATATCTTGGCTTGGAAATCGAGATAGCTTATCTCAACATCTTCTGTTTTATCAACCCAATGACACATAAGGTTCAAGGGTTACAAAAGTTTCAAAATTTTGGTAATTTACTAATGATTTTGATCTGTGTTTGGTTATAAAGTTTTGTTTTTATAATTGGGTTTTATATGCTTATGCTATTTTTGGGGTCTGTTTCAGTTGGAAGCTTCAACAAATGAAGAATTAATTTAAAATCAACGATTCTTTCATACTCAATTGATGATGGTATGTGTTTATTTTGTTGCTTATGGAATAATATTTATTTGAGGGAATTTCATATATACCCAATAAAAGTTTAAAAATTACATATTTTCTCAAAACACAAGTTATCAATGCATGATGTACAATGCTCTTAAAGCATGCTTTGGGGATATATGTAATTATTGAAGTTTCCGCCCCTATTTATATTTGGATTAAGGGGGTGTTTGTTTCGGTTTATGAAACATAAGTTCATTTGGGTTTAAGCTTATATTTTATAAGCCTTAATTTTCTAGGCTTATTTTGAGACTTTTGAGCTTATATAAATTTATCATATCATAATAAACTTATAAGTCCACAAGCCTCAAAATAAATCAAAAAGTTAGGGCTTATGATATATAAGCCGAAACCAAATTTGATTTAGGCTTATATTTCATAAGCCCCAATTTTCTGGCTTATTTTAAGACTTAAGGCCTTATATAAGTTTATTATTTATTTTGAGATTTGAGGGCTTATATAAATTTATTATGATCAAGTCTCAAAATAAGCGAGAAAATTGGGGTTTATGAAATATAAGCCCAAATGAGCTTATGTTTCATAAGCCGAAATAAACACCATAAATTGAGGGTTTTTAAATTCGCTTAAGCAAATTAGGTGTTATGTTTGGTTGGTGGGGGTAGAATGCCCGCGCGTTACGGCGGGACTATAAAATTACACATTTGATCACTAGCAATTTCAATTTGCAATGAAGGTATCGATAACCGTTTAAATACTCATAAATTTTCATATCAGAATATATCTATATGATGCCAGCCATCTCAAGTTTATTATTATGTTAAATCACTATATCACTTAAGATTTGCAATATACAAAAAATAGTCATCACCAACACATTCTTGATCACAAACCAATACTAATACAATATACAATGATAGATTATATCTTAGGGCCCGTTTGGTTCAAAGTTTCTTCAGGATTGTTAAAGAACTGGAATTAGATTCAAATTCTAAATCGTGTTTGGTTGAAAAACTGATGGAATTGGAATGTATTAATTTGCTTAAAATCCATGTACTAAGGAATTAAACATTCCTTATACAAAGTAATGGAATCTTAAAATCCATGTAATCAGGAATTAAACATTATGTATCACGTCCCTCGTCAATACTTTCGTCGTTATTTAAAAAAAATAATTTTTAAATTTATTTTAAACTTTTAAATTATTATTTTTTACATTTTTTGTACTTTATTTAAAAAAATTGCGTAATTTTTTTTAATACTTTATAACGTAAATTTTTTTTTAAAAGTAATTTTTTTTAAAAGTAAATTTTTACTTGGTACATTTATAAAAAGTAAATTTTTTTTTAAAAAGTAAATTTTTTTTATAAAAAGTAAACTTTTTTAAAAAAGTAAATTTTTACTTGGTAAATTTAATACTTTATAACGTACGAAAAAAAAGTTTTTTGTTGATAAAATATAATGCCTAAAAACGTTACTAATATTTTTCACATCTTTACGTTTTGATAATCACAAAATATGAAAACGTTCAATGTAAAATTAAATGTAAACAAGTAATTAGTAGTAAATTCTCATTTCGAAAATTATATCACTTCAAGGTATGAATAAATAAATGATTAATGCATTTTATGATCAAAGAAAATTTCTTATTCAACCTCACACTTTTATAAAATGTTGTAAACATTTTTATAAAATCACAAAACATTTTCTACCATTAAAATAAATGTTTTACTCAAAATAAACATTTTGAAATTCAAAATTTCAGACCTAAAACGGCTAAAAAAGTTCCAGAAAACCCCCCCTACACAAAAGACAAACTGGGGAGACCCTAGCTTAGGGCGGCCCCCTTAAATACACGGGCGACCCACTTAATTTTAAGGGGACCGCCCCTAGGTAGACGCTCCCCCAGTTTGTCCTATAAATACAGGACTTTTCACTCTTTTCTCACCTTTTGCACTCATTCTTTCTACTCAAAACAGCCCACATATCCTCTCTAAAATACTTTGATCATTTAATCATAAAGCTTTATTTCCAAGTGATCCAAACTCAATTCCTCAAGTGCAAGAGAAGAATACTTTCATCATCAAGTGAAGAAGTATTACACCTCAAGTGTATATTGCAATCTTGTCGCATCCATATCACATATTTATAAATCAATTGTATATCTTGTATTTGTGTGTAGTAGCTTGATCTTGGCGATCTTTGTAAGTATAGTTAGATCGTGGTGATCTTACCGAGTAGTGTTAGATAGTAGTGATATAAGTAGTGTGATGAAGTGAAGTTGTGAAGAGGTCTTGAAGTTGTGAATAAGTCGTGAAGTCGTGAACAAGTCGTGAAGTTGTGTTGTGATAGATTGGTTATAGCTAAGATTAGAACTTGACATTTAGCTTTGTGTCGTAAATCGGTGTAAGCAACGTTGTGTACGGTTTTCTCCGCCATAATAGAGTTTGTTGACATAGTGAAGAAAACTCTCGAGTTTGGTGACCGGAGAGTGGAGTAGGGCGAAGAGGTGATTCGTTACCGAACCACTATAAATTCTTGCATTGTGTTTTTTTTTTGAACGACAGATTTTTATTAAAACACTAGCAAGAAGCTAGAAAAGATTACAAGATAACAAAATTAGGGTTTTGTAACCAAGTGACCCAATTAACATTACACTTAGATCGACTAGAGCACCACATATAAGAAAATTGAACTACATCATCGAATAAGAGAGGACGCCTTGGTTGAGAATTCTCAAAGAGCAATTGATTTCTGAAGCACCAAATTAACCACCACATCACGTAGCAAATACCTTCAAGGAACACCTTCAATTGCGTTATGGTTTGATTGTTCTTACTCTTATCTCTTGTCTTACATTACTTTCTCATATCATTCTATTGATTGTTTAGATAAGTATATTGTTCATATTGTGCAAGTGTTGAATTCACATAAAGTCGAATCTAAAATTTTACAAACACTTTAAAATCTTAAAATAAAAAGCGGCAAACTATTCAACCCCCCTTCTAGTTTTCCAAATTTTTTACTTGGTAAATTTTCTTATAAAAAAAGTATATTTAAAAAAAAAAAAAATTTAATAAAAATTCTTTTTTAAAATAACGTAAGAATAAAATTTAAAACAATTTTTTTAAATAACGTACGAATAAAAAATTAAAAAGAATTAAAAAAAGTAAAAACAAAAGTTTTTTTAAAAATTATTATTAGTAAACATGACATATATTTTGAATTTTGACATTTCAATACCTTAAGATTCTCAATTTTTGATAGATTCCGATTCCTTAAAAAAACATTCTACCAGTGTGTTCATCCACAAGCATGTTTAAACATATCACATCACACCATTACCTCTTTGGCTAATCACATCATCGTCCTTTTTTCCTATTGCATTCTTTATTCATTCATGC
This sequence comes from Tanacetum coccineum, assembly GCA_026074375.1. NCBI lineage: Eukaryota > Viridiplantae > Streptophyta > Magnoliopsida > Asterales > Asteraceae > Tanacetum > Tanacetum coccineum. Next base: position 20,291 of record BQNB010005803.1, on the reverse strand, counting down.
TTTTCAAAAGAATACATAACATTAGATATGCATATATGTTTGGTCAAGATTTTTTATATACAAATTTCTTAATAACTCACATGTAAATTTCTTTTAATACTAAAACTTCTCAACAAATATAAGGTGTGATAGTTTCGTATTTTTGACCAAAAGATCAACTATAAACTTTATGATCACGAATATACATACTAACATTAGTGAAAAACTTTCATAACCGGTAAATATCATTTATACATGTTGTATGGAGTATAACTTTTAGGCCGGACGGTAAAAGGGTAAACTGAACAAAATGAGTTACAAAGTCATGCGCCACTCTTATCCCAGTGACACAAACTCACTTTAAGTTTTCAAGTGTTTCGGTGAGTAACTAACATAGGTGAGTTTCAAATTTTGTGGGCCTCTTTTTTTAGTATCCGTTGCCAACATAAAAAAATAAAAAATTTAAAACATTTCTTTTTACCTATAAATACCACTACTTTCACCTATTCTTTTATACACAACTCTCCAAATCTGTATACAATCTCTATAAACTTCACATTCTCAATTTTATTTTCAAAAAAATGTCTTACTAAAATATTCCCCGACCAAACAAAGTATCGTTTAAGTTTTTATTTATCTATGTATCGTTTAAGTTTTTAATTTATGAATAAAAGTTTTTAATTTAGTTTACGTTTTTATTAATTTCGTACTTTTACGTTTTTAGTTTATGAATAAAAGTGTTTAAATAAAAAAAATTACGTTTACGTTTTTAGTTTATGAATAAAAGTATTTAAATAAAAAAAATAGGTACTAAAATTTGAGTTTTAGTTTAAAGGTGAGTTGCTATTACAGTTGAAAGGTGAGTTATAGTAAGTTTTAAAGTTGAAGAAAGAAAGTTGATGTGACGTCAATTGAGTTTGTGCTTCCTTTACCTTTTGAATAATTAAAAAAAAGAAGAAGTACAAGGTACCTTTTGAATAATTTAAAAGTGTGAGGGTATGTTGTAGAAATGTCTGACTTGTTTGATTGGTTGATTATAAGGCACACAGATCATCATCTGAGCCGTTCATTCAACACACAAGGATGTTGATGAATATATCTCAACCCTTAAAAAAGGGAATTGAGAAGTTTATTGTGCAATTTCAATTCCATCCCGGATCTATATATATAGACATCGATTTTAATCATTCTCAATTCATTTCACACAAGACTCTAAAAAATGGAACATACGACAGTGATAGAGGTTAGCGATCGTTGCAGGCATTGCCGTGATTTCAAAACCAAAGACCCAAAAGTTCTCAAGAAACACGAAGAAGAATGCAGGCAAGCGTTGAATTTGGATCGGAAAGGTCGTCCGATAAGGGAGTATAAGCCGAAGTCGAAGGGCGCGTCGACTTCTACTTCAAAACTTGCAGGGATCTGATCCCAAAAATGTTGGTGCTGCTCCTAACGATGAATTGCTTGATTGGATTGAACGGGGCGGTAAAAAACCTCAAGTGCCTAAGGTGGCCGTGCCGGAGAATATGCAGAAGAATAAGAAGGTGGATGTCGTGTCGGCGAGTGAGGGAGATGCGCCGCCGGCGGAGGGTCAGGATGATTGTGGTGCGAGTAAGAAGGGTGTGTCTGATGAGTTGTCGGCGCCAGCGGTGAGTGAGGAAGACGCGCCGGCGGTGAGTGAGGACGTGTTTGATGTTGATTTGTCTAAGCGTAAGGAGGTGGAGAAGACTGGATGAGGAGAGTGTGAAATTATCGGAAGATCGTGATTTGACGGATAGTGAGGAGGAGGATAATGTGGAGTGGGGCCCGGAGAACTTGAGGTGCTCGCGGCTGATGTGGAGGTGCGTGAACGGAAGTTGGAGGCGCGTCAACACGATGTGGAGGAGCGTGAGATTTTCCTTTCACGGCGCGTGAAAAGGATTTGGAAGATCGTTAGTTTACAAAGAACGAGAAGATGCTTTGTTGAGGGAATTCGAGGCGCGTAAGGAGTTGGAGCTTGAGTTCAAAAATCGTGAGGACAATCTGTTAAAGAAAAAAGCGGATATGTGGATATGTCTTATGTGTTGCCGGCGCCGGTGGTGAGTGAGGGTGTGTCTGATGAGTTGCCGGCGCGCGAAGAAAAGGTTAAGGTGCGTGAGGTTGCACCGGCGGCGCGTGAATTAGATATCTGGGCGCGTGAGAACTTAGCGGCGGCGCGTGGCCGCTGAGTTCTTACGCGCCCATATATCTAATTGACGCGCCTCCGCTGCAACCTCACGCACCTTAACCTTTTCTTCGCGCGCCGGCAACTCATCAGACACACCCTCACTCACCGCCGGCGCCGGCAACACATCAGACATATCCGCTTTTTTCTTCAACACATTGTCCTCACGATTTTTGAACTCAAGCTCTAACTCTTTCTTACGCGCGCCTCGAATTCCCTCAACAAAGCGTCCTATCGTTCTTTCTAATAAACCTCTAAATATGACTGACGATCTTCCAAATTCTTCTCACGCGCCATGAAAGGAGTCGTTAGGAAAATCTAACCCTCCTCCACATCCTGTTCACGCTTCTACACCTTCTGTTCACGCGCCTCCACATCAGCCGCGAGCACCCTCAAATTTCCCAAATATTTTTTTCTGTCCATTTCTCAGTTGATAGTTGATATATAACTCGAATCTAGCTCCAGATCTTTAACAAATCAAGCCCGAGTTTATAGAAGCTCTTTAGACAATAGTGGTATATAACATTTTCTAGATATGCTATGCATGTTTAAAAGTTTAACTGTTAAGTGTAAATGTTTATTTATGAATTTAACAAGCTTTACGAGTCGGATTAAATCTTATCTTATATGAGCATGAGATGAACTTAAATTTTTCTTGAGCCGAGTTTGAGCTTCTCTCATGAAGGCTCGCCAAGCTCAAGCCAAACATAATAAAAATCGAGTTGACATGAATTCATAATACTTCAACCCGGTTTAACTCACTTTCACACACTTCTGCAAGAGTTTTTTTTCTTTTTCGAAACAAATTGGTATGTTTAGCCCTCGGCTTTCACAAAATATATGATTTAGCAAACTACATTAAAGCATGACCAAAGATAAATTTGTTGCTAAACTTTATTTATTTATCTTTTCTTACTATAGGGAAATACGTTGACTCTGCAACAAAATTGATAAGTATCAGGGTGATGTAGGTCAGCATCTTTATATTTTTTAGAGTAATTGTATTAGATAGTCCTTAAAGTTTTGCTAAATTGCATGTTTCTTTCATACGTTACGAAAGTGCATAGGATCGTCCCTTTGAGGAAACATTTAGGGGCAAGTATGTCCCCGCTAAGGATAACATACTTTGCTGCAAAGTTTTCCCTAAAGGTTTTCTATCGCTGAGACGGATACTTTGCCACCAAAGGTTTCACCACATGGGTCGATTCTTGCACTTCGTAACGTTTAGGATGAAACATGCAATTTGGCCAAACTTTAGAGACGATTTATGCAATTTACTCTATTTTTTACCATCAAATAATTCTTTTGTGGTATGTACATAATTGTTGGTTTTTTACATTTTTTGTGTCTTAACTAATTTCTTTTACCCGAACATGATGATGTGAGACCCTGTGTTCTTTATCAACAGGTGATGAATTGGTCAATATCTTAGGTTGAATTTCAATAGTCAAGCCAAAAACTTCTTACAAAGTCTAATTAGTGATTTGACCTTATAAAGAAATGTTCTGTATAGCACCATTGTTGATAAAACAAAAAAGAAGACTCGACAGTAACTTTTTGTAAACTGGACATGTGTTAGATCAGGGTCAGAGCTATTTAGAGCCCAACAAGTTTAACCTGCTGAACAAAAAATTTGTATCAAATCATGATGGATCAGTCTTGCAATAATGGATCAGTGTAGATGTAGGCAGTGATAGTAAACCTTCACGTTACAATTTATAATTCTTTTCACCTGAACCAAAATATGATTAATATAGAATTATTGGATCACGATAAATCTCTTAACAAAACATGTTTGTACATGGACATAAAAATCCAACTAAAGCTAGCATATTACATCAACGTGGCCATGGAGGACTGGCAGCAAAGACACCTTCAGCAAGTGACCGAAGGTCAACGTTTCTTGGGAGAACATAACAACTCTGGCGCTATTTCTTTTTGCCACATTTGAATTAGCGGATTGTCTGCCAAAATGAACGCCACACAACTTTATTTAGCATAAACCCCAACTAATATTAAAGTAAATGGCATAAAGTGCAATCTTTTAGGTTAAAGAACCAAACCCGTCATGTGGCTTGAGCATATTGATGTCAAAGTTGCTTGTTTTAGTATACCTGGGTCCTCCCCACGGTGGATGCAAAAAGACTGTATCTGCCTGCAGGTTAGAAATACAAGTATTTAAATAAGAAATATGGAGCATAATTTGATCAATTAGACATAAGATTAGTTAAATGCAATACTTCAAGTTTTTGGCAAGATGAACAGAGGTCGCATTTGTGACAAAATCAATACTGTCTTAACTAATAAACGGTAGGCATTATAGTGTGAATACTCAATCGTGTTGGTTCCAATATCTATTGCTATAACGTGGGTGCTTCTGAAAGTTAAGATACGGTGTCACAAATAGAATGGGTAAAAAGCGTGCTTGAGCAACAGGAGTTATACAATTAATTTATACTTACTTTGGGGCAACTGGATAGCATTCCCACCCACACCTGTAAAACAATCACAACAACGCCTTGCCACCAACGAGAAGCTATGGTGCTTTGCATTGCACGCAAGGGTTGCCGAAAACCAACCTCTTTGTCCTATTTTATACGGCAGTCATACTTGTGAGAACAAAAGTATCTTTGAAACCAATACTGCTAATGTCTTTAAACTTAATTTTGCATCAACTCATCTTCACTTCTGGCAGAAGAACGGTAAGTGTGTGTGTGTGTGTTGATCAAGAGATAAGAAACATAATCTCATACTTTAGCAAGATCACACGTGCCCATAGAAAACCTCAGCAACATACCTATATTGCCAACAAGGTCGCATTTAAGTCAAAGACTAGCAAGGTGCTCATTATGGATCTGCATTGGGTTGACACCACCACTCAATCCATCAGATACCACAATACTTGAAGTTTCCTCTCTGCTCTCCGTTTTACCATGAATAGTGTTACTAGTATCTTTTGACAAATAAACAAAAGCTAGGTTAGTATATCTCGAGGTTGGTTTCCCTGATAAATTGTTTCTCCTAGCACACACTATGTATTGTAGTCGTTGTCCTTCTTACAAAATTCGAGCCAGGAAGTGATCCAATCGCTTCCATTATCTTCCTCGGGTGTCTCAGCAGCACCATCTGAGGTACCAACAAAAGAAATATTCGTCAAATGCCATCCTGTAAAATCGTAACAAGCATAATACCCTGACATTGTATCAAAATAACCTAATTTGCATTTGGTGTAAAACAATGAGTATGCACATACCTAGATTGCTTACACAAGCATCATCATCTATCACATATTTCTGCATCACAAAATTGTATACTAAAATATTAGCAAGATAACAATAAAGCTTCTGAAATTGTATGCATACACCGTATAGGTGACCTAGCAACCACTTTGAACTTAAAAAAAAGAATGTCAAGTAGCAAAACCCTTGTGTCATCGTCAACTGAATTACATGTGATTCTAATTATATATTCAAATCGTACTAGCCTCCTTTGTGATTTTTAATGGGTAAAATGCTCAACCAGAGTGTCAATATTTGAATAAACGGGCTAACATTTTGACAAGTGATTCTTGTGATACGGATGGATAATCAGAATCTAATAAGTCAGCTACAAGCAAAATGGGATGCGGAGTTTTTAATATCTGATATACAGGTATGGTTTGGAAAGATCTGATAATTTTAGAGTATACTTGTAACGATGAACTCTAAAGGGGGGGGTGTTTCAGATCTCCTTATATTATAATGCCAGTTAGATATCATGTATGGGCTTGGTGACAATCAATAAGATAATCCTTTGAGCATGTATGGTGATCACATTCCGAATACAATATTTCTACCCTATGCAAGAAACCAGTATTGGCATGAAAGCAAGGTAAACACAATCACATAGATGATTTTGATGGACTTTTCGTGTGTCTTATCCTAACCCTAATTTAAGCTTAACCGAAAATCCCTCGAGTCTCAAGTAAAACTCAATTACAATTAAAGTCACAGGCTCCTTTTTCCATACATAATAAAATTCAGTTTGTTACAAAAACAAACTAAATTTTAATATCTCAAATTAAGTTTTCAGTATACACAACAACTCAATTTAACAATCAAATTATCACATTAAAACTTACATTAATTTCATCATCAAAAGGCAACCCAGAAGAACAATCAACCCTGTAACAACCAAAATAACAATTATTAACGCACAATTATCGATTAAAACTATCGTATTGAAAAATTAAGTTTCCAAAACTCGGCTTCAGTCAGCTTGAAAGCTGAGGACCAAGTTCTTTGATTGAAGGGATTCATTCTCGAGATTGAGAATATCATCCATGAATTGACTTTTGACTGATGGTTGCCAACCCTAAAAATATTTTTGATTGATGGTTTACTTTATACCATACGTGCGTTTAGTTATTATATTATATTATATATTATATTAGTATATATATATATATATATATATATATTACTCTATATATTTCGCAAATGGTCGGGTTATGCACCATTTTCGGTGCACCATTTGGGCCGCCGTTTTCTATTTGGGCTTCTTTTGGCCTGTGTCGTTGTTATCCATTCTTCCTGACCGCCTCTTCCAAATAATACTGTAGTTCTTAATCCACCGCCTCTTAATAATTTATCTCAAATATATCCATCCCTCTTCCAGAACATCCAGGCTTCGTCTAGCATTTAGGCATCGTTTTTCCACATCGGGGCAAGAGAAAATAAGGTCTTTATTCTACTATTGATAATATGTTTTCCGCTTCCTTTTTCTTTTGATAATATATAATTTGATTATGCGATACTTCAAATAAGGTTTGAATTCCTGATGTTCGTATTAACCAAAGTGTTGTTTATGTCTTAGGTAGAAAGAAGAGGGACGCTTGGATTGCCTCCACAAAGTCATGCATCTCCTAAGACTGCGACACCGATTGTGCAACAAAATAAGGTACCGTATGATTTCACATGTTTATTGTCTAATATTGTAAATTGGATTTAGCTTAGACGATATATTTTTATAATAAAAAACCCAGGACACAACCACTGCTACTTCTAAGAGGATCATCGTCGAATCAACAACAAAGGTAGATGTCATAAGTAATTGTTTAAGGTCGCTCTGGCGGAAAAGCAAGGTACGTTTTATTGCTATTCTAGAAGTTGGAGAGTTCAGAGCTATGTAATTATTGGTGACTTTAAATCATAATTAATGGGAACTTTTTATGAATAATTTGGGTGTTGAGCTTTTATGTTTTCATTTAGGCGGGATGTTCTAATGAGTGTTAATGTTTTTTATAATTGTTTTATTTATTATTGATAGGATTGGTATCGTAGTGTATGCTATAGTTTTGTTGATTGTTGGTACAAATTTAGGTCTGTAGATTGTTGTAGAAAACTAAAAGGAAGTTGGTTCCTGAGTCTACCATTAACGGGCAATTCATAGCAAAGTTGAGAATCGCATGATTTTATCATTTTTATGCTACAGAGATGTAGTATGGAAGGTTGGTTCTTTTATTTTCTTTTTTTGATTTTTTCCCAATTTTTCAGAAACATGTATTGTAAGTTGGTTCGATTTTGCTTTACCGGTTTTTGTCACAGTTTTTGGTGGGTGGGTCTTTTTTCGCATCAATATGATTGTTTCTATAATTATATAGTAAAGTTATTAAATCATATGTATTCGATTTCAGTGTTGCTAACTCGAGATCTTTTTTGGTGATAGGGATTCATTGATACCCGTTATCCGGTTTCTGATTTATTCTAGAAAATCAGGGTTCGTGTTTCGTGTTTGGGCATCGTCAACTAAACAACAGGTTTATACTAAATTCAGTAGCGTGTGCGCATTTTATGTAATAGTCATTAGAATGCATATAACGTTATCTTGATCACTTCAACTATAGGAAAATAATTGCAAATTGCCATGTCTATGTTATAAAGCCCTTATTATAGCAAATATGAGATGCGTTGGAATGTTGTATTTGCATGAAATGTGCAAATGCAGTTGGCAACTCTTACTAAGCATATTATACAGTTCTTTACCTTGCAATTACTCTTAATGGACAAATAATTGTAACAGGATCCGGTGATGGAAATGGAATGGATCATCAATATTATGGAATGCATTTTGTTCACCTAAATCTCAGGTAAAACACGGCCGTTATAAATTTGTTATTGCTTCGACTTTTGTAGTCAAAGTAGCTTATTTTCAAATTAGGATCGGCAATTTTAGGACTATGACCTTATGTTTAACTTTTTCTATGATCTATTTGACCCGTTAGGAAATAAATAATTACCTCAAAAGTACAAAAAAGTTATTAGAATAAGTATCAATTCGTTTGAATATAAAAAATTAGGAAGCTGTACTTTTTTGATGACTTCCGACCTGTTCGACTCACCCTCTTCTAACCAGCTATTCCTTTTTTTTCATGCAGGGGATCCGCCATCCCAATATTAAGCCAACGTTGAAAGACGTGGTTAGTCTTTGTGTTGTTTTTGTGTATAAATGTACAAGGAAGTCGGACTATTTGGAGATCTCTCTCAGGAAATTGAAGTAGCTTGAAAGGCATTAACAACAGGCTGCAACAACGAAAGGCATTAACACCACCAGACTGCAACAACGTTACCAACAAGACCGCAATGGCATCATCAACATCACCGCTGCAATGAAACGAAACCAGCACTAGCATGGCAATGATGTATGAAAAAACACTGTGATTACATTCAACCAGAATTATGGTCATGGATAATGGACAGGTTGCTTAGGTATATTTAAAAAATCCATGCTATTTTTATTAATAACTTTTATTTATACGACCTGTTAAAAGCCCATAAGCAAAATAAGCTTAAACAAGCACCTCAGTAAAGATATTGTTGATGATCTCAGCTCACTTTTTCGAGGTATAACCGCAACTATATTAGCGGTCACATAATCTGATAATCTGTTCATTATTGCAATTCTTCTTCACTCTTTTGCTCGAAAAGCCCACAATTTGTCTGAAACATCAAAGTGTCCATTCTTGGAGGTGCTGGTGCTATAGGCTTTTAACAAAGATGTCACTATTAGTTTCCAATGTCCATCTTTAAAAGGGAAGCAACTGATCTTAGGCACTGCAACATTCATGTATAGTTTGACAATGAATATAGATACATGTATAGATATTTATTACATAATGAACATAGTTATATTTTTCACAATCCAGTGTGTTTGTCTGCTACTGCATTATAACATTAACTGCTGTACAGGATACATTGTGCTTACACCATTAACATATTATGCTTACAACATTAACATATTATGCTTACAGCATAATATGTGCAGGATGCAAGGACCATGTTTAACACTTTTTTCATAAATGATGCAACTTAAACAACTACTGATAGTGAAAAAAAACTTAAACAACAAAGTAAAAAAAAACTTGATCAACTGATACGCCACAATAAAAAAGCAGCCCCCGCCGCAACGCGCGGGTTAAATTCCCACTCGTTTATTAAAAAAGAGAAGTGATTTTTGAAAGATGACATCTTTGAGTTTGTATTATCTGCCACAACTATTAGCTTGGTCAAGTGGTTGATACATTTATTTCTAACACAGCAACCTGGTTTGAATCCTCTTAGTGACAAAATTTTTAAAATAATTTTGGATCTTCATGCTTGATATGTGTGAGGTGGCATATGAAACTAGGGCTGTAATCAAGTCAAGCTTGACTCGAGCTCGAGCTCAAGCTTGACTCGAGCTCGAGCTCAAGCTTGACTCGATCAAGTCAAGCTTTTATCAAGCTCAAGCCCTAGTTCAAGCTTAAAAATTAGCTCGAAACCTATAACAAGCTAAGCTCAAGCTTTTGATAGCTCGGCTCGAGCTCTTATCAAGCTTTTTCGAGCTTTAATATATAATTAAATCATATTAGTAATTAGGGGGTAATTTGAGTATCAACTTAATTATAAAGACCTATTTCATAAATAAATAAATAATGTATTCTAAAATGACATTTAACCCTAATTAATCTAACGATTTATATTATAGTGCCTTTGTATTCTTCATACATAATTTTGACTTTTGAAAACATTAGCCAAAACTAATCAATAACTAATTAGTACTTTGACTAATGTATGTTTTTGTTGAAATACTTTTTACATTTGAACATTAATTACTAGTACTTTGGCTTATGTTTCATTTTGTTTTCACTTATGATTTTTGTTTGTTTTACTTTATGCATATATTTATTGATGAGTTTGAGCGTTTGGCTATTAAATACATTAATTTTGTACACATTCAAATTTTTCAAGCCAAGCTCAAGCTTTAATCAAATCATACTCAAGCCAAGCTCAAGCCTATATGGTTAAAGCTTGACAAGCTATCAAGCCAAGCTTACTATTTTCTTTTCAAGCCAAGCTCAAGCCCTGTCAAGCTCGAGCTCGGCTTGACTCGATTACACCCCTATATGAAACCTCAAATATGGTGACATGGCACTTAGTAATATGGACAACTTGATGGCATGTCTTTATTGATGTGTCGTAAACTGTCCTATATATAAGTAAAGATAGTACTAAAACAAGTTAGAAAACAATATGATCTTAAATACATCCCTTAAATATATTGCCAGCCATTAAGCTTAACTCTTTGTAAATTGACTTTGCTCTATATATTACTAGTATCCTAACAAGTGGAACTGCGGCCTATACGTTGCGCGGGTCATGTTTTTGCTGGATTATTCAGCGTATATTTTGTTTCAGATTTTAATGTTATTTAAAGTCACTTTGTATGTCATAAGTTTTTACTGTCATATTTTCTAAATTTGAAAGCTTTTTTTGATAATTTTATAAATTATTTTATACATGTTCACATTTTGAAAAAGTTTTTTTTTTCAAATACATATTAAACTTTGACAATTTTATAAGAGGGCCATGTATATTAAGAAACAATTTGAACTTGTCAATCAACATAAGTTATCCCAAAAGTTATATAAATAAATGAGGGTTGAAAATGTATTTGTTAACTTTCAGAATTAACAACATTATGTTTATAGAGTTTCTAGGTTGTTTGCACAAATATATACACGGTATTTAAATCACAAACATTAGCATACAATAAATTGTTCACATACTTAAATCTTTCGCATATTTAAATCTCGAGGAATTATAGTAACGTTATTAAGTTATTTTTCGCATGTTCAATCACAATAAATTGTTCGTAAATAAGATTTTGAATACAATATATGTTTCAATCATAATAAATGCATTGTTTACTACTTAATAATTATACAAAATATACCCCAATATAAAAAATGGAAACACAATAAATACAAATTCGCCACACATTACTATCATTTCAGTGAACAAAAGTCAACTTACTACAATACCTTTCAATCGTATATTTCAGTCCAACCATGTATTTTATTGATCGAATACTTTTAATAGATAGTTTCCAAGGGTTATACATTTTTAAGAGATTTTACTTTTCAAAGTTTGTTGGTTTTTCTTTTAAAGATAAGTAGAGATGTTAAAAATTCAGATTTACAAAAATTTAATAAAAACATATTTTAAAACTAACTATAAAATCGATAAGAAACTCTCCCATCAATTGTGTCATTCAGTTGAAACACACCAAATCAACTTATATTTAATATAGGCAACTTTGAAATGAAATTGTAATTCAAATGAAACACACGAAATCAACTAAACTAATATATGCAACTTAAAAATTATTATAGAACCACAACCAAATGTAGGAAACATAAGAAGTTGACTTTCTGTCAATAAAAAATAAAAGTACTTAAAGCTAAAATTATTATTACTAATTAATAAGATAGGAAAGAATGCTAAGAAACATGGTTTTCCCATTGTATACATGAACTAACCCTAAACCTAAAACATACTATATGTTGTATAGCGGCGGAAATTTCTAGCGGCAGATAATTAACGATATGCGATATTGTTGTAAGTGTTTTATGTTGCCAGAAGCAATGCCCACAGATGGTCCTACTTTGAAACTCCCACGTGAGGATGAAGCTGTCCCAAAACCAAAATGAAGTATATAACAATTTAAATGGCACACACCCAAATTACGATAACATTTATACACCTAAATTACAACAAACTATATAACAAGTTATACATAAACTTAACACAGCCAAATTACTACAAATTTTACACAACAAAGTAACAACATTTATACAACAAACTTTATAATAATTTTTACAAGAACATACAAATACCTTTTCATACGGGCGGCTTGATTTTCCGTCAAGCAGCTAGGTTTTCCGGCGAGTAGTTGGATATTCCGGCGAGCAGATTTTTTTTCGGCTAGCTGCGGCTATTAAGAAAAACATAAAAAAGGATTAAAAACGTACATATAGATCTATAAATAAAACTTTTGAATCTATCTAAAAAAATTATAAATCTATTAAATATACCGTCATTGTCGTAAAAAATATATTATATAACTTGTTTATCCGGCGACGCGAGACGACAACAACGATATAAGCGACGGCTATAAAACATGAAGAATCCGGCGAGTAGATCTAAGTTTATTAACAATTTTAAATGGCCACCCACTACAACGACAAATTTCTCGATAACATTTATATACCCAAATTACAACAATAATAATTATAAAAGTTATAAATTACACTTGAACACAGCCAAAAATTACTACAAATTTTACACAACAATAGTAAAAACATTTATACAAACAAACTCTTTATATAATTTTTTTCAAGAAAATACATATACCTTTTTCAATACGGGCGCTCTTTGATTTTCCAGTTTCAAGCAGAGCTAGGTAGGGGTTCTTAGAGCATCTAAAATCTAAACAACAATAAGAAATATATAACCCCTACCCAAACCCCACCCCACACACCCCCCACCCCCCCCACCCTCCCCCCCCTCCTCCATCGACGCACGCCGCCCTCGGTTCCTCCGCCCACTACCCCCCCCCCCCCCCCCCCCCCCCACCCACCCCCCCTCTCCGCCCACGAGCCTAGGCTTACCCCCACTCCCCCTCCTCGCGATCCCCCACCTCCTATTTCGCACCCCCCCCCCCCCCCCCCCCCCCCCCCCCACCCCCCACCCCCACCCCCCCCCAAAACAACCCTACCACCACCACCCCCCCCCCCCAACCACCCCTCTCCCCCCCCCCCGCACCATATACAACCCCCCACCCCGACCACCCCACATACATACCAACTCAAGCTCTTATTTACATCCTCCATATAAACGCCACGATATACACATACCAACCCAAACCCCCACCTAAAAATACCCCCACCCCCCCCCTAAACAAAGACCACAAACCCTTATATATCATCATTCATTATCCTCACCTATTATACAAAAAATTTAACCCCCGCCGCATCCACCTCCCCACCCCTACACACCATAAGCTCACACGCCCCCCGACTCGCCCCCCCGCCCCACCCCCACGCCTCCTTTCCATCCGCCACTGCGTTCCCGCCCTCCCGCCGCACGGCCTCCCCCACTCTGCCGTCCCCCCCTTCCACGCCAGTGCCCCGCCGCGCGGCCCTCCCCGACCTCCCGACTCACGCACCGACACACCCCCCACATAAGCCCTACATCGCCCCACCCCACAACGTCCCACACGCCCAATACAGTGAGTTAGTGAACAACACCCATCATACTACCCACAAACAACCCCATCCACTTACCACCCCAACACCCCCATCACATCACCCCCACCATACAACACACAACCAACCACCACAACCCTCATACCACAAACAACCCACATAAACACACAACCCCCACCCCAACCCCCCAACCCCTAACACAACCACTAACCACCCAAAAACCACTCAACCCCCATAACCCCCACCACTCACCTCCCTACACCCAACCCCACAACTCCACACCCCCCAACAAAAATATTCAAATATTATATCTACTTATAATACACCCCACCCAAAAAATCCAACCCCAACCTCACACCAAAACCCTAAACAACAAACCCCCCACCCAATAATCCTAAATCACATCCACCAAAAAACCAACCCGTCAACACAACCTGCAACATCCAAACATCCCCACCCATACAAAAACACCCCGCAAACCCCCCCCTCCACCATTCAACCCACCCCAAAACCCAACCCCCACAAACCACCCACTAAAACTAACCGCCACCCCCCCCCCCAAACACCCCCAAAAAACCATAAACATACCATATTAACCCTCTTTAATTACGCATTCTAAAATAACTCTTTCACCCCAACCCTTTTACCTCATCCTCCCCCCACCCACCCCCCTTCAATCATCAATCACAAATTAACACCTAAATGAACGCAAATTACTCACAAAAAACCAAAACACCCCCCACCCCCCAAACCACCTAACTCCTCCCCCCCACCCACCCCCCCCACCCCCCACACCCCCCGCACCAACCTAGCCTACCATACCGCCAAGAGCCCACCCGCGTACCCCAACCACTTGCCCCACCCCCCACACAACAACCCACTCAACCCACACCCGCACCGCACCCCCCCCCCCCACACCCGCCCGCCCCCCCCGCCCGGGCCGCACCAACTCCTCGTAATTAACAGCAAACCCGAGATGAAAGACACAACACCACCACCGGCCCACCCCCCCGCCGACGCCTCCCCTCCCCCCCCCACACCCCCCTCCCAAACTCCTTTGTTTTTTTAATTAAGCGATCCCGAAAAGGAAAAAAACAAAAAAAAAAAAAGGAATTAAATTTATTTTTTATTATTAATTAAAAAAACGTACATATAGATCTATAAAAATAAAACTTTTGAAAATTATTCTAAAAAAATTATTAAAATCTAATTATATATTACAGTCATTGTCGTTATACAAATAAAAAAAAAAAAAAAAAAATAAAAAAAAATTTTTATTAAAATTAAAAAAAAAATAGAATTAAATAAATAAAAAAATATATTATATAACTTGTTAATCGGTGGCGCGGGGCGAAAAGCGGCCGGGGGCGAGGCGACTGCGAGTTGAGGAGACGAAACCAACGATATAAGCGAACGGCTATAAAAACATGAGGATTCCGCGCGCGTGTAAGGAGGTAAGTAGATCTAAAAAATTGTCACCACCAAATGATTTAAAAATTACAATAAAATAGATCTATTTAAAAAAGAAAATCATAACATTGTAGAAGCATTCTTGTAGGTGGCTGGTGGTGATGTGCGTTGTTGTCGGCCCAATAGTGGAAGAATCCGAACTACGAGTTTGAGTTAGAATGTTTGTGAAAATGTGAATGAGGGTATGGTTTGTTTTGTTTATATAGGGTCTTCCAAAACATTTGATTGTTTTAAAATTTGATTTGAAAATATTCCCGCCAATGGGTGGTCAACCTAGGTTTAATTAAATGCTTTTCCATAGATAAGTCAATCATGAGATTAAGTTTTAAAGGTATTAAAAGGTTTCCATTAATTGACTCATATGTTATATGCTTACCGAAATCGTGAGGATGGTTTTTTAAGTGCACAACTGTTATATTTAAGTGTACAACTGTTATATGCGTTTCAACATTAATTTTTTAAGTTTTAAGTTTTTAGTTTTTAGTTTTTAAGATTTGTAGTGAAATGCTTTATAGATAGTATAGATTATAAATTTTATCATCGATTTGCATGACGAACAATTAACAATTAATCAAGAACGCATATATCATATATCGATCTATGATAAACATGCATGTATTTATCACGTATAGCCAATTAACAATTAATTACTAGTAAAAACGAACAATTAACCAATAAACTTTCAAATTATAACACATAAAATTTCATGCAACCTAAGGCTTTGACTAATTAATTTTAAAACAATAAAGATCCGATCTTTATAATTAAAAAGGCCAAAAGGGCTTAAAAATCGACCAAGAACCCTAATCTATACTACTTTATAATGGAGATTTCACCTACTATTGAAAAGAGTAGAAATTGAAAAGTAGAAATCTATTTAAGGAAATCTGTCAAATCCACAAAAAAAGTTTATGATGGTTTTTAACCTTTATATAATTTTGACAAATGTTTTCAACACATTAAAAAACGTTTTCAACCATGTTAATTGTAAATTTCATTTTTCATTAATGGTGATTGTTAATTTGAATTGTAATTGTAAATTTTATTTAATGCTAATTGTATAGCCTCATGCCTATATAAATCCATTATACCCATGACACAATTCTCATTCACTCATCTATCTTCTCTAAACTGTCTGCTGCCCCCACCACCATCGGTTGCCGCCCCACCTTCGTCGGCTGCCGCCGCTCGCCACCGTCGCTAAAATGCTTTTAGGTACTTTTTAATATTTTAATAGAATTATATGATTTGACATGTTTTGAGGGTTTTTTGTTATATATTTTGAAAGTTTATGTTTTCAAATGTTTTTTTATAGATGAAACGAGTGTTATGATAATGAAGATGAACTATAATCATTTAGGCATAAGGCACGAAAACAAGATAAAGTATACGATGAACGTGAAGAAAGTTGTTGGATTATGCATCTTTGCACCGGTATATTCTATCTGAAAAGTCATGAAGGGGTGATGAATGAAGTTTCTAATGGTGCTGCAATCTTTGAATCCAGTTATTGGCTTAGGAACAGCGACATGTATCGAGTTTAATTACTCTTATCAAAATTTTAGGACGACAATAAACGTTACATTTAAAAGATACATTTTTACGTGTGTATAGTACTCGTGTTATGTAACTTTTACAGACTAACATTTAAAATATACATTTTAGTCTATACATAATTATTCTAGGCGTGTCATATTTTAGTATGTTTATATTAGACGTGTTATATTTTTGGCATGATTAGATTTTCATTAATTTTTATTAGTTGGATCTTTAGATGTAGCATTAGTCTTGAGCTCAAGTCTTATCTATCTATATCTATACTTCTATACTAGTACATTATAAAGCATTTCTCACACATTATTGAAACAAGAGTATGATGTTGAAAAGTTGGAAAAATATACAAGCCTTGAAAAATAAATGTACAAGTCTTTGAAAAACTAAAATTTGACATTAAATGTATGACAAAAACACTTTGAAATGTACAAGGTTGTGAATACTAATGTAACAAGCCTTAGGAAATATTAATCTTGACAATAAATGTGATTGGTAAAATTTGATGACTTGACAAAAATATCTTGGCCGGATTTAATGACATTAAATGTGTGATTGGTAACTGATTTGCAATAAAGAATTCTTTGTGGCTTATAAATACAAGTTGACCCGTTTTTCAACCATAACCGGTTGAACCTGTTGGGTCGAACCGTGGTTTCAAAACATTATGTTTAATCTCCAAACCATTAAACTTTTATTATTTTTTGTTTATAACCTATAAAACTTTTTTTATCACTACAATTATTTACCGCTAGGAATTCCCGCCGCTATGCGCGGGTACTCGTCTAGTAATTTGATAAAGTTTACGTTCTTTGTAATTACAAATTCTACACGATGGCTCGTGATGCCACTGTTGGATTTTATAATCTAATTAACCCTTAATTAACACGAGTACACAACGAAATACATGTATAACACGTATAGAATAATGTAATTAACAAATGATCAAGATATGTGTACCATTTTAGGGAATATATTAAAACGAACACAAATCTTGAATATACGCGTGTGTATAAAACCAATAACCACGCGAAACCACCAAAGATCTAATCCAAGATCTCTCTATATCGACACACACATTACATTCGTAGCAAATAATTACGTATGCTAGTACTAGTAATGATAAAGCAATCAAACCGCCACGTTCTGGAAGCAATCAACGTTTGATACCTTTGTGGTATCTTGGGATCGAACGGAAACCAAAAACCGAAACCTTTTGGGGTGTTACGGTTGATCGCACAAAACAAGAGGGAGAGAGGAGAGAACTTAATGGATATTGGTTTTTCTAGCCTCCAAATAATGATCCCAATGCTCATTTTATAGCTATTAAATTGGCATTGCAAGTTGCGAATCCATTCCCTTTGGGATTGAGTTTCGACCAACCTAAGGCAAAAAGGGAGGTTTCCCGCACTTTCTTTTTATTCGTTATTGCTAAACGGTCCTTATATTTAACATTTAACTACAATTAGCGGCTCTTGTTATATTAATAAATATTTAACACATTTAACACTCGTTTTAGCTATATCACTAAATATATTACAATTAATATATTTACTATAATTATTTTACGTATTAACGCGTGCATTCTCATAAGCTCGAGTAAATTTTCCGGACATATATTATTTCACGTGTACACATTCCAACAATTTCATGATGAGGTAACCCGTGATATGAAATTATTACTATATTTAGCATAAGCTAGACCCAACATTAATTATTATGTTATATCATGCATTAATTATTGTGTTATATCATGCATATAGATGACTTTTTCAAAAATATTTACTTATTTTGCATACTAGTTTCTCCTTGCATACCAAGGGACAAATCTTGACCATCCATTTCATTAGATTAAAAAGACATGATTTAAGATTAAAAAAACATGGAGGGACCAAAAGTGTAAATTTACTAAAACTCACACTACCACTCTCTCATTATTTGTAGTGTTGGCAAATCTTGCCCAAATTGCAATTAATTGATTTTTTTGACATTTTGTACGTATTTTTACGTTTTTTACGTTCTTATACGTTTTCGTCAGTTATTTTACGTTTTCGTCTGTTTTTTTACGTTTTCGTCTTTTTTTTACGTTTCCTCCGTTATTTTACGTTTTCGTCAGTTTTTTTACGTTTTCGTCCATTTTTTAACGTGTTCGTCAGTTATTTCACGTTTTCGTCTTTTTTATACGTTTCATCCGTTTTTTACGTTTTCGTCAGTTTTTTACGTTTTCGTCAGTTTTTTTACGTTTCGTTCGTTTTTTTACGTTTTCGTCAATTTTTTACGTGTTCGTCTAATTTTTTACATTTTCGTCCGTTTTTTTATGTTTTCGTCTGTTTTTTTACGTTTTCGTCTTTTTTTTACATTTTCGTTTGTTTTTTACGTTTTCGTCCATTTTTTTACATTTTCGTCCGTTTTTTAACGTTTTCGTCAGTTATTTTACGTTTTCGTCTGTTTTTTTACGTTTTTGTCTGTTTTTTGTACGTTTCATCCGTTATTTTACGTCTTTGCCAGTTTTTTTACGTTTTCGTCCGTTTTTTAACGTTTTCGTCAGTTATTTCACGTTTTCGTCTTTTTTACGTTTCATCCGTTTTTTTACGTTTTTGTCAGTTTTTTTACGTTTCGTCTGTTTTTTTACGTTTTCGTTAGTTTTTTTACGTTTTCGTCAGTTTTTTACGTGTTCGTCTAATTTTTTACATTTTCGTCCGTTTTTTTATGCTTTCGTCTGTTTTTTTACGTTTTCGTCAGTTTTTTACGTTTTCATCAGTTTTTTACGTGTTCGTCTAATTTTTTACATTTTCGTCCGTTTTTTTATGTTTTCGTCTGTTTTTTATGTTTTCGTCTGTTTTTTTACGTTTTTGTTTGTTTTTTTACGTTTTCGTCTATTTTTTTACGTTTTCGTCCGTTTTTTAACGTTTTTGTCAGTTATTTTACGTTTTTGTCTTTTTTTTACGTTTTCGTCCGTTTTTTACGTTTTCATCCGTTTTTTAACGTTTTCGTCAGTTATTTTACGTTTTCGTCTTTTTTTTCAATTTTCATCTTTTTTTACGTTTCCTCCTTTTTTACGTTTTTGTCTGTTGTTTACGTTTTTTTGACATTTTCTTACGTTTTCGCACGTTTTTTACATTTTCATACGTTTTCATCCGATTTAGCACGTTTTCTTCCGATTTCGCACGTTTTCGTCCGTTTTCTTACTTTTTCGCACGCTTTCGTCCGCATTTGCGCATTTTCGTAGGTTTTCCTGCGTTTTCGTTAGCTCACGCGCGTTTTCGCCAGCTCTCGCGCGTTTTTGCCAGCTCTCGCGCGTTTTCGCAAGCTCTCACCCGTTTTCGTCAGCTTTCGCGTGTTTTCGTTAGCTTTTGCACGCTATCCCGTTTTCGTACGCTTTCGCCCGATTTCCTACGCTTTCGCCCTTTTTCGCACGCTTTCGTCTACTTTCGCACGTTTTCTTCCGTTTTCATATGTTTTAGTCCGTTTTGGGTCGTTTTCAGACATATCCATCCGTTTTCATATGTTTCAGTCTGTTTTCTT